>JAVJIF010007172.1:0-291203 GCA_038442645.1 Agave tequilana
GGGAGGGGGCAGCAGCCCCCTCCCTGTTTCTCCCCTGGGGTGGCCACCGGCCACCCCAGTTCTGGCGAGGCCTGCGATCCGCCGGCGGCCGCGACCTCATCCGCCAGGGGGCTTCCAGCCCCCTGTGCGAGAGAAGGGGGGCTGCTGCCCCCTGTCCTTTCTCTCTCTCTCTCTCTCCCTGTTCAATCTCTCTTTCTCCTGAACTTTCTCTCTCCTCTCTCTCCTGAACTTTCTCTCTCCTCTCTCTCTCTCTCCAAATTATCTCTCTCTCACTCTAGTCCTCTCTCTCTCTTGAATTCTCTTTCCTCTCCCTAATCTCTCTCTAAATCTCCCTCCTCTTTGTAAATTGCTGACGCGATCTCACCCCCGCGTCCAGGCGATCCCTTAACGCGAGTCTTCGCGATCTTGACATCTCTTTAACGCGGCCTTCGCGTTATTGTATCGACGCAACGCGGAGTCCATGCCCGCGTCTGTGTCCCTCTCGTGTCAACACACGCCGGAGCTAATGCCCCGCATCTGTGTTCTTCCTGTGCTAACCGCACGCGGAACCCACGTCCGCGTCCGCGTCTCCTCGTATCCTGACTTGAACGCGGGTGCGAACCCCGCGTTTGTGCATCTACGCGACGCGACTCCCCCGTTCTGCCTGTGCACTCTCTCTTTCCATATGCTTCTCTCTAGGTTTCTCTCTCTTTCTCTCTCTAACTCTTTCTCTCTCCTCTTCACTTTCTCTCTCTAATATTTATATATTATTATATTTATGGCGCGGGCACGAGTTCCATGGATTTCGGACTTTTCGGCATTCCGGTGATTTAGGCGAGTGTCCTCGCCTCCATTTGGGTTTCCCCGCTTCGTCGGGTCGACATGTATTTTATTCCATGTTTAATGTATTTTGTATTGGGCTGGGTCCCTGTATTTGTGTATGACCGAGTGCCAATGACTGGACATGTATTGCTCTGTGACGAATGCTTGTATTAGGGTAGTTTAATTCTTGTACATATATCATGCCTGTGATGTATTTTACTGCTTTATACCATGTGTGGCCGACCCTTCGTGGTCGTTGAACTTTGGGTTTCTGCCCACTCCTGGGATGGCTGGTAGCCACCGAGAGTGCGCTTAAACCCCGAGCGTTCTTGGTCCCTCAGCCTTCAGCCTCCGGTCTCTCACTATCTCGTAAGGGAAGTGATTGGGACCGTCAGGTCTCTCCGTCCTTCAGCCTCCGGTCTCTCACTATCTCGTAAGGGAAGTGATTGGGACCGTCAGGTCTCTCAGCCCTTCAGCCTCCGGTCTCTCACTATCTCGAAAGGGAAGTGAGTTGAGACCGTCAGGTTTCTCAGCCTCCGGTCTCTCACTATCTCGAAAGAGAAGTGAGTTGAGACCGTCAGGTCTCTCAGCTCGGCCTGGTTATCATGATCAGCGTTCAGCGCTTTACCACAAGATTCGTCTAGGTGAGATGCTGCCGGATTTTCTACTCGCACTTTAAGCCGAGTTGTCCCGGTAACCTTGCCAGACGCTCCAGTGTTAAATACTGTTTGCTGTTTGTACACTCCAGCTTGCTCAGCTCCGCTTGGTTGTGCTCAGCTACTACTTTATCACATGCCATGTAATTACCTGATATGTTAACACTTGCCATGCCATTACTTCATACCTGTCATTTACATGCTACTATTAAACACCTTTTTGTACCACCTGACAACTGATGTGTTATCACCTAACACCAGACCTGCTACTACTTGGCAAGACCTCTTGTTATGGCATGACTTGCCACCAGACTAATATCAATCTCTTGACATGATTGGTCACCTGCCAAATATCATCCTCCTGTCATGCTATCACTTGACACCCGGCATGATATACTTGACCTGTGATTATCACTTTTACGAGAATACTATACTTGTTATCCTGCATTACATGCAGTGACTTGAATCTTGTACTTGTTATCCTGTATTATATATATAGTGACCTGAATCTATAGTACTCACGTACTCCTGAATTCCTGATCATGTCTTGTACCTGCTATTCCCGTAAATTTGATAACTACATAATAAATCATAAAAGGAACAACTTGCATCGGGTCGGGGGAAAACTTGCGGCTATCAATATATGTTCGTGTTTACAGTGGTACTAGGCATGTTGTGCAACTAAAACTTCCGGTCTGACCTGTGGGCCTCCAGGCGACCGAGGGGAGTGCTGGCTCCCTCCTTCTTGGTACCATCTTGATAAGGGCATCCTATAAGACCCTCCTGATCGCCTTGCGGCAGGTTCCGTCCACCAAGCAACGGAACAATCCTGGGCCGTGGTCCCGGGTATGTACGGGACCCACTGTAAACATTGTTCGTTGATACCCCCGTTGGTTTCCAATAACAACCTCGCTTACTCAGATGTGGATGTATGTGTGCTGGGACGCTAGTTCACATATCTAGACATCAGGGTAAGACGAGTAATAATAATAATAATAAAAGATGCCAGCCATGGATCCGTTGTATGCTTTACCGAGTTTGCTTCCATCGGGTTTTACATCGGATTTCCGGTTTTATGATTATTATCATATTAGCTACTCATACCCTGTTTTATTACTCATGTTCCATTCCATCAGTCTACTGCTCCTATCTTATCATTCCATGAGTGGTTCCTGCTTGATATCACTTGTTATATATGTACCTGCTTATACATGCTTATGCTCACGACACGATTTTCAATGCTTGATTATGATTCGGTTTTATCGATACACGTGTGTTTATCCTTGCACGCCATCTAGCTTTCGTATCACCACTCGCCTGGGGAGTTCTATCTGACTCCCCTGGATTCTCATGTCCAGGTCCTGGAGCTTGGAGCATGTCGGAGCTTGGACCTTGTAGAATCCCAGTTGCTGACCTGAAAAGCGCAGCGGTAGCGTGGATCTCCAGCAGATCATCCAGAGCTCTATCCTTCCAGGCCCCCTGTGTGCCTCTCGAGTTTTCCTTTTGTAAACTCGTAAGTGCCTGTGTACTGTTCATACTTGTACATCTCTTTGTAATCTCGCAATTGCGCATATCAGTGATGTAATATTCATGTAATATTGGATCACCTTTGGTGATAACTTTGTAATTGTACTCATATGTTGGAATGTATAATGCACCACTTGCTTCCGTACTCTGATTCTTGCCTGTACTGATGCTTAGCGTATATACGTGAGGGTATTTCTGACCTGCGTATATACGTCGCAGTAACGTCTCCGTACCCGCCGGATCGGGGCGTTACAGACAATGATGAAGTAAAATTTTCTAGTTAAAATTTGACGAGCCTTGAGTTCTTAAGCTCATGGTGTAAGGCGTGTGAAGCCCGTGGTGTAAGGGGTGTGAAGGTCAAATTTATCCACTTTTCCTATTTTTCTTATCTTAAACTTTAATTCCTCTTTCTAGTTTTTCTTTCAAAAATCTAATTCCAATTTTTAGATTGAACGTGATTGGATCCTCCTGTATTACATCAGTTTGGTATCAGAGCCATTGGTTTTCAATCCACTTAAATATTTTCCCTTTTCCAAAACTCTATTTCAAGATCAACTCTAGATCTGGTAAAAAAAGAAAAAATTTTGCACTGTTCATTCCCCTCTCCTCCCTTCCGCTCTGTCACCCACTGCCACCAACCCTCTCACCGCCCGTGCCCTGCTGCCACCACCTCTCTCACTGTTCATTCCCCTCTGTCTTTTCACGCCGCCACCCTCCAGACCTTTCCACGCCGCCGCCACACCACCTTTCCAATATTCTAAATGTCGGATGTCGGCCTAATGTCGGAAGGCAAAATGTAAAATTGGACTGCGGATTTGGGGAAAATTTTCGGGGATATTTGCCCAATTTCGGTGTCAATTTCAGAGGTCATATACATTATATAGTATGGTCTTAAATGTCATAAAATCTTAAAACATCACATTTATGATATATAAAGGCATGAAAGCAATATATATTTAAACCATCTTGTTTCGGATATACTTACCCGAAACTTGCATTTAAGCTACGACTATGAATGAAAACTTCAAGTTGTAGCCAACCTACAAAATATAAACAATGACATTGAATCAATATTCAAGCTAATATACAGAAAGGATTAAAACTATCTAAATAAACAATGAGAAATAATACTTTCAAAAAAATAAACAATAGAAAGCATAATTCTGAGAAAGATCAAGTCAATATTTCCATAGTTTCCAATAGTTTAAAGTTCAAACAACACAGTTACACATTCTTAAACAAAATTCAAAATCAAGCTCAAAGCAATAAATTTTCATAAGGTGAAAGTGACTCGGGTGATATCTCCTTGTCAATCCTTCGAAACTCCGGCTCCGAGTCCTCTGAATCGATCACATTGAATCGATCACATCATTACTTGTTAAATTAAGCTTCACCTCATGACTCTCATCCTCTGATGATGACTCCGAGCTAGATGATCCATGTCTTCTTCGCGTTCATTAGCGAATGGGCTCCCGCTTTTTGCTTTTCTCTTAAAACTCCTCAACTTTATTCTTGAACTCTTTCTTCTCTATATAGTAGCTCTCGAGGATTTTTCAACTTGCTTCTATGTTAATCTTTCTCCGGGAAAAACCTCATCATCGCTTTTTGAAGCGGGAGCTCCATTTATTTTTTAGGGGCACCAACCAACCGGTGACTCTTTCCTCATCACCAATAGCTGCTGCTGGATCTCTATTAATCGATAATGTTTTACTATTGATTTTTGCATTGAACTTGACGAAGACTAAATTATGCAATTTCTTGTGACTTAGTCTATTCCTCTTTTTTTGTGTGCCCTAGAAAAGAAAATCATTAAACAAATTAAAGAATGCAAACATATTTAAAATTTCAAAAGAAATTCTATTAGTCCAAAAAATGACAGTTTTTTATACCGTCTCAAAGGTGCTCCTATTTCTCTCACACCCGGACGAGCTGGTTGTCAAGTTCAAAACTCTCATTGTCATTTCTCTCAACTCGGGAGCATCAGTCCCATGCATCATCAACCAATTAGCTAATCATTGAAAGTTATAGAAAAGTCATCAACAAATTAAGATTTATAATTTTTTCATTAAAGTTAATAACAAATATATCAAGCAATGTACCGGATTAAGGTTAGGATTTTCTGCTCTTTTTTTGCCCAATCTCTCCTAAAAGAGCCTTTTTGATATTGATACAAAGCCAACTGGTCAGTTATCTTGTTGAGAGTTTCGTGCTTTTCTGGGTAGAATCTATGCATGACCTCAACAAGCTCATCCATAAAGATGCCGGCCTTTTCAATCTCCATCTTCTTGTAAAAAGTGTTAGGGTTCAAGTAGTGTCCCGCTCTATGCAAAGGCCCCTTAAGCTTTTCCTTTCATCTTTTGTCAATAATATTCCATATAAGAATATATATCTTCTCTTTTGAGTCGAGATTTTTTTTAATGTCTTACTTTGCTCTTTCCAATTCATCATAAAGAAATCCCATGGATGGTTTATCACCATCAACTTGTCGAAGAACTTTCACTAGTGGTGAAAAAAGTTTAAGAGGAAGATCTACATTGTCCCAAAATCTATTGGAACCAATAATATATCAGCAACTTACAAATATAAATAATAAATTGGTCAACAATCAAGATAAAATAATTTCTAATTATTATTCAAGAACTAGAAAATTTATAAATTATACATTCTTTCCCACATTCTTTTCGGAAAGAGGATGCTGCAACCATGTTTCACATGTAAATATTTTCTTCAACTCTTTTCTCTTCTCCCTCATAGAATTTAAGGAGAGGAATGCAGTGGCAAACCTAGTAACCCCAAGCCTTAGAAGATCTCCCTTTGCGATATCTCTCATCAATTTAATGGTGATTGTGTGGTTATAAATAAAAACTGACACGGACCTTCCATTCATGATAGTATTACGAATAGGTTTGATCATGGCAATGTCCCCTAGCATTAAATTCACCGTGTGTGTGCAGCACAAGAAGTCCAAAAAATGCCAGGTCTCTTAAATTGCATAATATTTGCGGCCGCGATGTTGTTTGATGCATTGTCAGTCACAATTTGAACCACATTTTCTGGTCCTACATCTCTAATTGCTTTATCAACAAATTGAAAGATGTAGTTTGCATCATGTTTTTCTGCTCAAGCATCCTCTGAATATAAGAAGGCTATTCCTGTTGGACAGTGGGCAATGATGTTCATCAAACTCCTATTCTTTCGATCCGATCAAGCGTCGGTCATTAGTGTGCAACCACTAACAATACAACTCTCTTTGAACGGTTTGAGATTGTCTTGTGTCTCCTCCACCTCTCTTTCGAGAATAGTCTTGCTAAGCTCATAAGGTGAAGGGGCCTCTAAAATTTCACCAAATCTTCCAATAGCTATCAACATTTGCTGAATGAGGGAAGAGTAATGGTATTGAAGGGAATCCCAGCTTCATAAAATCATTTACTATTGTATCTAATGGTCTCTTCTCTCTCTCTTCTTTCTTTGCTTGGAGTCCATTGTCATTTGCTTAGTTTTAGCGAACCCCGCCGTCGTTGAGTAAATTTATCCATCGGTCCTTTTGCTTTAATGGAGACGGATTCGAATTTGGTCCTTTAAGATGAACAATCATTTGGATCGTGATAATCATATTCATCCTCCCCAATGCGCACGTCATCAGCTAGAACTTGAAAACCGGCTGCTTTAGCTTGCTTTTTTGCATCGGCTTCCTTTAACAGTTCGAGCACATTGATCTTCACATTATCGGGCACTTTCAAACATGGTGCACAATTACCTTGTCGTCTCGCAAGATGTTTTAAACGGCTTACTCCCCCCGACATAAATTGGTTGTAATATTTGCAACGTAATTGTTGTGTACTGGTACCAACTCTTATCACTGTAAATCACCTAGAGGGGGTGAATAGGTGATAATGCTAATCTATAAACTAAATGCGGAAGCTAAAACAATTTTGTAATCACATTTAATATACCAACAAGTGTAGCCGAATTCCCCGTGAAGGGCTCTGGACTAACTCCTCTTGATTCCCCTAGATAAGGGTTGAGATGCTATATGAAGCTCTTGTGGTTAAGTACAAGTGAGGCACACAAACACAACCAAGCATATAATATGAATAGGCAATATGAATATTGCAAGGCACACCACAAGCAATATGAATGATATGAAATGAATGATGCTTTGCACAAATAAAAGAGAGAGAGTTAGAGAGACAATGGATCAAACGCAAACACAAAGATATGTTTCGAGGTTTGAACCCCTAGCTCTACGTCCCTGCCTTCACCGAGAAGGATTTCCAATCCACTAAAGGAGTACGGAACTCCTCTCTCAACCTTACAATGCCACCAAGACAATACAACCACAATCCACCCCTACCGAAGAGGGATAAGGCCTGTAGCCAACAAACAAACACAATCACCTCTACGGAAGAGGGATACAAACCAATACCACAATCTCAACCTCTACCAAAGAGGGAGCAACCAATCACCCGATCAACCTCTACCAAAGAGGGATACAACAAAAGCAAGGGTGTTTACAACTTGGAGGCTTAATCAATCTCAAACACTTCTCTTTTTCCACAAACAAAGATCCTAATAGAATAGGATAGAAGATAGCTCAAGTGTGGAAAAATTAGAGTTTGGAAAACAAAAACTCAAAAAAATACTTGGGAAAACTCTTTGTAAAGGATAGAAATGAAGAACAAAACAAATCTCCCAATTTTTCTATTTTCTTTGATTTTTCCAAAAACTTAAAACAAATAAAGATTGATCTTTTTGGCACTTAAACACTTTTTAAACTTGTAAAAACACTTCAGAAAACTAGGAATTTTTGCTCTTAAAAATCTTATACAAATCCCAAAGAAATGGGGTATTTATAGCCCAAACAGAAAACTAGCTGTTAGGCTGATCTGTCAGCCTGACAGGCCGGCGGTCGACCGCCAACGGTCATAAATATGACCGTTGGGGCTTCCCGGTCGACCGCCCAGATACAGGGAGCAAGGCTCTCTGGTCCGGTCGACCGCCCGGTCGACCGGCCCATGTGTCTGCTAGACGTGCACAAGGCTGTGCACGTCGGTCGACCATCCCTTGGTTCGGTCGACCGTGCGGTCGGCCGACCTGGCCTCTCAGTCACTGTTCTGGGTCAGAAACTGGGGTTAAAATTATTTCTAAAAATTCTTTAAAAACTTCTAAAAATCCCCAAAAATAGTTTTCTCATTTTGCATTGATGTACAAACTTGTGATAAAAATTTAAGACAAATATCAACCACTTGAACTCTTTTTGTGTCTTGCAAATTTTATCAAAAACCAAATCTTGTATTTTATCAAACTTAGATTTTTCAATAGGAAATCTGATTTTTCCTAAAACTCATAGAAATAAAAAAACATGATATTTAAACACATTGAAGCATGATGCATATGGACATAAGTCCAATATACATGAAACATATATATCATAGTTTTTGTCTTTAAATCCAAAAATATGTTTTGTTAAAAATACCAAAACATAAAACTACATGAATAGGTATGCCAAACTAAGTTTGTATAAGTCATGTAAGCATGCATGTATAGAAAGAATACATCTACTATACATATAAACCATTTAACTTGTTTTGATCTAAACTATTCATGAAAACTAAATCCAAAACATAAAACTTGTGTGTGTTGTGCACTTGAGCATATCAACTATTCTTATCTTTACACATAGATCTAAACACACTAAACTATGGATACCTAAGTCTTCTTGATAATCTTCATCTTCAAGCCGACTCGATCCCAAACGTGATCTACCGAGTGCAAAGGTATGATCTTGATGCTCGGGCTCTGGAATCACCAAGTGAAGGCTTCTAAACACCTCTTTTTGAAGCAATCACCAACTAATATCTTGCTTAATGATCTGAAACTAAAATCACAAGATTATTAGTAAACATAACTACATGAGTTAATCATCATCAAAACTAGAGTGGAAGGCCTCTGGGCCAACAATCACATGGTCGTAACATGGATCTTTCAATTTAAATCCTCCTGTGACAGATGGTGCTTTACTAGATGCTGCAGAGGAAGACATTTTAATTTGCACTTCCTACCTTCAAAAAGAACACTAAATACAATTAAACAACCAAAAATGAACAAGATAATAAAAAATACTTACTTCAAACCTTTTAAATTAATTCTAAGTTATGGTAGGTAGATGGTGGTGTATACTATTTTTATATTCTTATCTTATTTATTTATCGCTCTTGATATTTCTCTTACTTTACACTTCTAAAATTAACTTTTCTAATCTTTTATTCAGGTATTGCCGTATTAGACAGGTGCACGTGGATGTTATCATATTGATGAAGCCAAGCAAATAACAAAGTTTTTGATGAAGCCAAGCCAAGGAAATAACAATGATTACTGATTGTATTTTTTTATTTTTTATTTATGTAAATATGTGTTATTTTTTATTTATGTAACAATGATAACAGTCCATCGCATAAATTTTAACAATAATGTAAATGGCAGATTGTGAAATCACCTAGAAGGGGGGTGAATAGGTGATAAGGCTAATCTAAGAACTAAATGCGAAAATTAAAAACTAATTGCAACTCCACTTAGTGCAAGCAACGAGTGTAGCCGAATTCCCCGTGAAGGGCTCTGGACTAACTCCTCTTGATTCCTCTGAATAAGAGTTGAGGCGCTATATGAAGCTCTCGTGGTTAAGCACAAGTGAGGCACACAAACAAGTACAACCAAGCATATAAGAATAAGCAATATGGATCAATGCAAGGCACAACACAAGCATATATATGATATGGCAATATGAATAAATGCACAACACAAATAAAAGAGAGGGTTGAGAGTCAATAGATCAAAAGCAAACAATAAGATTGTTTCGAGGTTCGAGCACCGAGCTCTACGTCCCCGTCTTCACCGAGAAGGATTTCCAATCCACTAGGAGTACCGAACTCCTCTCTCAACCAATACAACATCCACCGAGGCAATACAAATGGTCTACCGAAGACCGGAGTACCGAACTCCACCAATACAACCAAATCCACCTCACCGAGAGGGATACAAGCACAATCCTCTACCGAAGAGGGATACAAATTCAATCCAACTCTACCTCACCAAGAGGGAGTAAACCACAACCTTAACCTCTACCAAAGAGGGAGCAAACACAAAGAAAGGTTTACAACAAGGTGGTATATCTCAACCACAAACAATTTCTTTTCCCACAAATAAATGATCCTATAGAATAGGATAGAGTGATATAGCTCAAGTGGAAAACTAGTGTTTGGAAATCAAAAACTCAAAGAACTATTGGGAAAATAACTAGGATAAGAATACAATGAAGATCAAAACCTAATCCCAAAGCTTTTCTTTTTCTTGAATTTTTCAAACCCTTTTTGAAACAAATAGAGATGATCTCTTTAAGCACCAAAACCTTTTGAAAACTTGCTGAAATAAACACTAGAGAGTAGAAATTTTTGGCTCTAAGAATCTTGCCAAAATCTCAAAGAAATGGGGCTTAAATAGCCCTCCATCAAAACTAGCCGTTGGGACTGTTTGTCAGTCCTGGCGGCTGGCGGTCGACCGCCCAGTGGACCGCCAACGGTCAAAAATATGACCGTTGGAAGCCAGCGGTCGACCGACCGTTTGACCGTAAAAATCCAGATAGCAAAGCTCTCTGGCCGGTCGACCGCCCAAGTGCCTGGCCAACGTGCACATGTGTGTGCACGTCGGTCGACCGTCCCGGTCGACTGACTCTGGGTCTGGTTGACCGGCCCGGTCGACCGCCAGAGGCTGGCAGGTTGGGTCCTGGGTCAGAAAACTGAGTTAAAAATTATTCTAAAAATTCCCATAAATTTTCTAAAAATTCACAAAAATAGTTTCTAACTTTATATATGACATACAAACATGAGATAAAAATTTAACATAAATATCAAACATTTTGAACCATTTTTGTGTCTTACAAATATTTCCGAAAACTAAAACCTGTATTTTTCCAAACTTAGATTTTTCAAATAAACTTTGTCCAAAATATATCCAAATACAAACATGATACTTAATCATTTTAAAACATGTTGCATATGGACATAGGTCCAATATACATGAAACATATACATATCATTGTTTTTGTCTTTTATTTTCAAAAATATGTTTTTGTTAAAAACACAAAACACCAAACCTCATGAATAGGCATCTCAACATAAGTTTGTCTAGAAATTAAGCTTACATGTATATAGAATATATCTAATATACACTTAAACAAAGTAAACTTGTATTGATATTATCTATTCATGAAAACCATTATCGGTTAAACTAAAAACCGAAAAACTAAATCCAAAACATAAACGTGTGTGTGTTGTGAACTTGAGCATATCACACTATCTAATCTTTACACATGGATTTAAAACACAAACTAAACTAGGATACCTAAGTCTTCTTGACGATCTTCATCTTCAAGTCGATCTAAAACTCCGTGATCCACCGAGCTAGACTCCAACGAGTGCTATGTATGATCTTGTTGCTAGGGCTTTAGAATCACCAGTGAAAGCTTCAAAACTCCTTTGTTGAAGCTAATCACCAACTAATATCTTGATTAATGATCTGAAACTAAACATCATAAGATTATTAGTAAACATAACTACATAAGTTAATCATCATCAAAACTAGAGTGGAAGGCCTCTAGGCCAACAATCTCCCCCTTTTTGATGATGACAAAACTCATGGAGTTATATATGCATGGATTAAAGTTAAGCTTCAAGGAAGCTCCCCCTTAACTCATGCATAAAAAAATAACAAATATATGCAATGAATACTAAAAATGAATATGCATAAACATGCATAAACAATGAAATGAACATGCTCTTGATACCAAATATTTAAATAAAATCTTTTTCTCTTATTTTTAAAAATAAACATGCTCTCTTGATACCAATCAATTTAAAAAACTAATCAATCAATAGAAGCTCTTGATATCAATCAAACAAAAACTCAACTGCATGCATATCAACACAAATACTTCTCCCCTTTTTGTCAATCATCAACAAAGGGTTTAAAGTAAAAGCAAAATAATGTTCTCCCCCCTTTTTGTCCGAAATAAAGAATCAATAAGGGGTAAACTCAAATCAATCAATAAATAGATATATGCGATATACATTCATGAAGAGGAAGACGCAAAGTTAACTTCCCTACATATATGCATTACATGAAGAAGGGATGACAACCCTAATTCACATAACACATAATATGCAATGCATAAGAAGAGACGTGAAGCTCCCCCTACACACGTGTATCGCATAAAGAAGAGTTGTCAAGCTCCTCAATATAAGATACACTCAACATGAATCTATATGCAGAAGAGATGTTAAGCTCCCCTTGCATATAGGTACTATAAATCAAAACTTTTTTTTGTTTGAAATTTTGTTTTTATTGGTTTTGTTTTTTACTTTTAATTCTTATTAAAACAGCATTTTGAATTTTCTCAATAAAACAAATCAAATTATTTTTAAAGATACCAATTGAAAGTAAATAAGGCATTGATACCAATTGTGAGAAAATAAATAAAATCTTGATACCAATTGAAAGAAATAGATCAATAGATACCAATTGAAGGTAAACAAAATCTTGATACCAATTGTGAATATTTGTCATTTAGAACATATGATACCAAATAAAATCAATTTTCAACATAAAGTGTGGGAGTAGAAATCAATGGTAAACAAAATACCAATTGAAAGATAAAAATACGAATTTTCTCCCCCTTTATGAAATACTAAATAAAACGATGCATAAGCTTGTTTAAGATACCAATTGAAAACTAATCAATTGAAACATGATGGTCATTAAAAATTCAAGCTTTAGTATAAACAAATATATGTATGAAAAATTGGATACCAATCGAAATTGATACTATTTGAAGTGGAAGCATACATACATAAAAATATATATGAGTATACAAGAAAAATGTCAATATTGATACCAATTGAAAAAATCCAATGATACCAATTGAAACAACAATAATATCAAGTGTATACCTCATATCATCTACCACTCATTTCATGCACATGTTTAAAATGATTTTCAATAGAAAGCATACAAGGCATGGTGTCCCATCCAACCGCACTTGGAAGGTAGGGGTTTTCAAAATAGGTTTAAAAAATAGTGTATGTTTGAAAAATTCTATCATAACGAAGAATCCCGCAACTAGTTAAATGGAAAAACATATAAACTAGTACGAAATCCTTTAAGTAAGGAATAAACAAAAATATTTTTCATAAAACTATGCAAATCACATGTCACTAAACACTCAAAGTCCATAAAGCCCATACATAATCATGAAAACATAATCATGAGAAATATTTAAGTGAAGTGAGTGCACAAGTGTTATGTGAAACACATAATCATGAAATTTGGCAATAAAACTCAATATTCCTTAAAACATAAAAATCATCAAAAACTATTTAATCTTCAAGGCATATGTATGTCTTATGCAAACTAAAGTATACATACATATCTAAAACATAACGAGTTCACAAATGTATATGCATGAAGGCACGTGGCTCAAAGGATGTATATGCATAATCAATAATTTGGACAAGATAGACATATACATGAAGTTAAACACATGATCATAGAAACAAGTCCAAAATGGGGAATACAAGTTTAAAATGCATGAATCATCAAAACTAGACTATACTAGCACATCTAATGGGTACAAATAAGCATTCAAGTACAAACATATAAAAATTTATTTGTGGCCCACTATATGTACAAGTATAAATCCTAGTCTTAATGAAAACTTAACATTTAAACATATATTCAAAGCATGAAGTATAAAACGAGACATAAATCAACATGATAAGCATGAAAAACGATCATTATGTAAATCCACATGCTATTAGAATTATGATATGCATAATAGCTAAACATTAGTGAGAATCATAACATATGGGTCCTTATAAATAAGGGTGATCTCAAAAGCTATACATACATATCAATGATCTAATAATCATGGCATTTAACATAATAATTTATAACATCAAAACATGAAGCATCAAAACAAAAAAAATCATAAACATACATATGATCATTATGTATATGCATATGCATTAGATCTAGGATGTACATATTAGTTTAAAAACAAAGTGAGAACACATAGATATAGATCCATATTAAACATGGGTGTCTCAAATAACTAAACATGTATATCACTAATCTAATAAACATGGCATGTGCATAATGAACAATAAACAAGACATGCTATAAAACAAAGACATGAAAAGCATGCAAACATAAATGGGAGTTAGAGATCGATACCAAAACCAATGAAGGCACCTCTCTAGTTCTCCAAACCAATGTGGTCTTCCCACCAAAACATCTCTTGAAAGTAATGCATCCACATAATCCTCATGAAGCTCGGAACGCATCCACATCAAGGCACCATCACTCTCACTCATGTGAGAGCCCACATCTACATCAAATATAATAGGGGTGGTCTTTGGTATTCACACTCTTTTGGGTCCATGGAGGTTAGTGCCTTTTCTAACCCAAACAAATTTATTTGCTAAATTACAATCATTTATACGATCAAAACAAAATTTAGCAAGGTGGCCCTTACGTCCACAATGTGTACAAGTGTACACATGAGCATACATGGTGTGATGGTTGTGACCGTGAGTAGCATGTGTATGCCATGGAGGGTGTACATGCAAAGATGGAACTTGTTTCTTTCGAAACAAAGATTCCAAACGTGTATGGCTCAAAACACATTGGCTCAAAGTGGAGCCCAAACAATCAATATTTTTCTTTAGCATAGATATATCATTTTCAATTAAAGAAGATGTGTGGCATGCAATATGTGATGTATGTGATACTACACTAGCACGGCAAACATGTGAATCAATATTATTTTTCAAAGATTCATTTTTCTTTAAACAAACTTCTAAATCCTTGGAAATAGAAGCAATTTTCATTTTTAAAGAATCATTTTCTTTTAAAACAAAACTAACTTTTGAAGATAAGTTTTCATTTTTCTTCAAAATTATTTCACAATCATTTTTAGATTTTAAAACTTCATTTTCTTTTAGGGCAAGTTCAAGTCTAGATTTCACTGAATCCCTTTCATTAGAAATCTCAACCCTCTCTTGCAAAACCAACTCAAGTTTTGAAAACAAATCCCTTTTTCTTTACTTAACTTACAAGTTTTCTTTTTCAAAACTTTATATTTTTCAAGGAGGTTCTCACAAATAATAGATAACTCTTCATTTAAAGTATCGGCATCCATACTATCATGATCATCAAATGAAGAGCTAGCACTATCTAGTTGAGTATCCGAATGTACCTCAAAGGAGTCATTCCCTTGGACCATATAGCATCGTTGTTCGGATTCGTCTCCACTAGATTCATCCTCCATTATGTTGGGCATTTGAAGCTCGGAGGAAGTCAACTTGTTCCACACTACAAAGGCGGAATCAAAGTTAGAAACAAGCATAAGATATTTTTTGTTAAGCGTGCTTCTAATAGCCTCAAGGGTAAGTATTGGCCCCTATATGATTGCGGTTACCAAGATAGCATTTCTTGGTAGCGGCAAGAAAAACATGCAAGCCTAGGGTTATCAAATACATGGACATCCTAAATTTTCATGTGTCAATGTTGGAAACATCAAACATGGGAGGTGACACGTAATTCATGAGTGTGTGCAAACAAATATACGTGCAAATGCAAATGATAGATTAGCAAACCAAGATCTCACTCCTAGGTGGTTAAACCAAATATCAGGAGCATAGGCTCTGATACCAATTGAAATCACCTAGAGGGGGGAATAGGTGATAAGGCTAATCTAAGAACTAAATGCGAAAATTAAAAACTAATTGCAACTACACTTAGTGCAACCAACGAGTGTAGCCGAATTCCCCGTGAAGGGCTCTGGACTAACTTCTCTTGATTCCTCTGAATAAGAGTTGAGGCGCTATATGAAGCTCTCGTGGTTAAGCACAAGTGAGGTGTTAGCCCAAAGGCCTTCCACCCTAGTTTTGATGATGATTAACTCATGTAGTTATGTTTACTAATAATCTTGTGTTGTTTAAGTTTTAGATCATTAACTAAGATATTAGTTGGTGATTAGCTTCAACAAGGAGTTTAGAAGCCTTTCATGATGATTCCAGGGCCAAAGCTTCAAGATCATACATTGCCTAGCCCATGGATGGAGTTTTGGAGCAAGTCAACATGAAGATGAAGTCATCAAGAAGACTTAGGTATCCATAGTTTAGATAGTGTGTTTTAGATCCATTTGTAAAGCTTAGTATAGTTGATATGCTCAAGTGCACAAACACACACGTTTTCATGTTTTGGATTTGGTTTTCATGAATAGTAGATCAAAACAAGTTTACTTTATTTCTATGTATATTAGATGTATTCTAGATATACATACATGGTTTAACTTGCTAGACAAACTTATTTTGACTATCCTATTCATGTATTGAAAAATCAAGTTTGATAAAAATACAAGTTTTGTTTTTGATAAAATTTGCAAGACTCAAAAATGAATTGATATGATTGATATATGTCTTGAAATTTTTATCACAAGTTTGTGTTTCCATATAAAATGATAAAACTATTTTTGGTGATTTTTAGAAGTGTTAAAAGATTTTTAGAAAATATTTTACACTGTTTTTCTGACCCAGATTTCTGTTCCAGGCTTCAATCAGTCGACTAGTCAACCTGACCTAGTCGACTTGGGTGAAGTCGGTCGACCGGGCCGGTCGACCGACGTGCACAAATCTGTGCACGTTTGGAGTCACTGGGACGGTCGACCGTCCGGTCGACCGGGGCACTTACAGTGCTCTCTGTTTGTTTGGGTCGACCGGCCGGTCGACCGTGGTTGCCCAACGGTCATATTTTAGACCGTTGGCGGTCGACCGGGCCGGTCGACCGCTGCCTGTCAGAGCTGCCAGCTCAGCTCTAACGGCTAGTTTCTGGTTTGGCCTATATAAATCCCATCTCTTTGGGTTTTTGGCCAAGATTTTCAAGGAGAAAAATTTCTGGTTTCTAAAGTGTTTAAAACAAGTTTTCAAAAGTGTTTTGGGCTTTAAACTTCCAATTTAATTTGTGTTTTGGGTTTTTGGAAAATCAAAGAAAACTAGGTTTTGGGATTTTGATTTGATCTTTTATTTTCTATCTTTTACAAGAGACTTCCCAATTAGTTTTTCTTTGTTGCTTGTTTTCAAAAACACCTTGTTTCCACACTTGAGCTATCATACTATCCTAATCTATTAGGATCCTTGTTTTGTGGAAAAGAGAGAAAAGAGAAGTGTTTGGGGTTAAGCCTCTAAGTTGTAAACCCTCCTTGCTTTTGTTGTATCCCTCTTTGGTAGAGGTTGATCGGAGTGGTATTGTGTTTGGATCCCTCTTCGTAGAGGTGATTGTGTTTGTATTGGCTACGGGCTTTATCCCTCTTCGGTAGAGGTGGATTGTGGTTGTATAGCCTCGGTGGCTTTGTAAGGATTGAGAGAGGAGTTCGGTACTCCTATAGTGGATTGGAAATCCTACACGGTGGTGTAGGCGGGGATGTAGAGCAAGGGTGCTCGAACCTCGAAACATATCCGTGTGTTTGCGTTTGATCCAATATCTCTCAACTCTCTCTCTCATTTATTTGTGCAAAGCATCATACCTCATTCATATCATATATTGCTTGTGTTGAGCATAATTCATATTGTCATATCATACCTATTTGCTTGTATTGCCTTGCATATTTCATATTGCTATATCTTGTATTTGCTTGGCTTGCTTGTGTGTGTGTGCCTAACTTATACTTAACCAACAAGAGCTTCACATAGCACCTCAACCCATTCAAGGGAATCAAGAGGAGTTAGTTCAGAGCCCTTCACGGGGAATTCGGCTACACTTGTTGTGTTGTATTGAGTTTGTTCAAGATTTGCATTAGCTTCCGCATTTAGCACACTTAGTTTTGCATTTATTTCTAGATTAGCACTTACACCTATTCACCCCCCCTCTAGGTGTTTTTTTTTCAATTGGTATCAGAGCTAGTGCTCCTGATACTTAGGCTTAACATCCTAGGAGTGAGATCCATTTGCTTGCTAATCTATTGTTTGCATTTGCTTGTTTGCACACATATAGTTTACCATGGCTTTCATGACCCCACCTATGTTTGACCCTTCCAACATTCATGTTTGGAAGATTAGGATGACCGTTTATTTACAAACCCTAGGTCATAAAGTTTACCTTGCCATTACCAAGGAATCCTTCCTTAGTGATAGCAATCATATAGGGGCCAATGCACAAGCCCTAGAGGCCATTAGAAGCACACTTTCAAAAGAATATCTTATACATGTTTCTAATATTGATTCCGCCTTTGCAGTGTGGAATTTGTTGACAACAACCACCACTTTCAAGTTTCAAGTGCAAATCCAACAAGAAGGAGTCTAGTGGAGAATTCGATTCTCAATGCTTCATGGTCCAAGGGAATGACTCCCTTGAGGTACAATCGGAACCCCACTTAGATTGTGATGATAGTGCTAGTTCTTCAAGTGATGATAATATTGATCCACATGCTTTGAATGAAGAACTATCCATTGTTTGTGAAAAATTAATAGAAAAATATAAAGTTTTGAAAAAGAAAAGTCTAGAAATTGAAAAAGAAAATAAAAGTTTGCATTCTAGACTTAATTGTGTTTTGCAAGAGAAGGTTGAGGTCTATAATGAAAGGGATTCATTAAAATCTCAACTTGAACTTGCACTTAAAGAAAATGAATTTTTGAAGTCTAAAAATAATTGTGAAACAATTTTGAAGAAAAATGAAAACTTGTCTTCAAAATTGATTTTGTTTTAAAAGAGAATGTTGATTTGAAAAATAAAATAATTTCTATTTCAAATGATTTGAATGTTTGTTTAGAGAAAAATATTGTTTTATAAAATAAGATAGATGCACATGTTTGCCATGCTAGGGTAGTATCACACATTGCATGCTCCACTTCTTCTTCTAAGATTAATGAAGATATTTGTTTGCTTAAGAAGAAGGTTGATTGTTTGGGCTCCACTATGAGCCAATGTACCATGAACCACTCACGTTTGGAAACCTTGGTTCGAAAGAAACAAGTTCCATCTTTTATGCATGCACACCCTCCACGACATACACATGCTCCTCACGGACACCATCACACGTATGCTCATGTGTACACTTGTACACATTGTGGACGTAAGGGCCACCTTGCTAGATTTTGCTTTGGTAGGTTACATAATGTAAATTTAGCAAAGAATTTTGTTTGGGTTAGAAAAGAGACTAACCCCCATGGACCCAATAAGATATGGGTACTAAAGACCACCCCTCCTATTATTTTTGATGTAGGTGTGGGCTCTCACATGACGTGAGAGTGATGACACCTTGGAGTGGATGCGTTCCGTACTTAAAGGAAATCTATTGGATGCATCACTTTCAAGGGAAGTTTTGGTGGAGAGGACCACCATGTTTTGAGACAAGGAGAGTTGCTTCTTCGGTTTTGGTAACAATCCTTTATTCCCATTTATTATTTACATGCTTTCATAATTAAATTTTTTTTAGCATGTTTTGATGTTTTATAGCATGTTTCATTGTCTTTGGATTAGTATGCAAATACCATGATTATTAGATCCTTAACATACATGTTTAGTTATTTTGAGACACCTATGTTTAATATGGATAGATTCTTTTGTGTTCTCACTATTTGGTTGCTATTGCGTATATCATATATC
This sequence comes from Agave tequilana, assembly GCA_038442645.1. Lineage (NCBI taxonomy): Eukaryota > Viridiplantae > Streptophyta > Magnoliopsida > Asparagales > Asparagaceae > Agave > Agave tequilana. The sequence goes on from JAVJIF010007172.1 coordinate 19,698, forward strand.
TAATAACATGTGGATATTCATAATAATCATGTTTATGTCTATCATGTTGATTTTTATATGTGTTTTTATGCTTCATGTGTAGATTACTTGTTTAGATGTTAGTTCTCATTAAGACTAGGAATTATACTTGTGCATATAGTGGGCCACAAATAAATCTATGTATATGTTTGGGCTTGATTGCTTATTTGAACCCATTAGATGTACTAGTATAGTCTAGTTTTGATGATTCATACTTTTTAGACTTGTATTCTCATTCTTGAATTTGTTTTATGATTGTGTGTTTCACTTCATGTACATGTTTGTATTGCCAAACTTTAAGATATACATGTATACCCCTGGAGTCATTTGCCTTTCATGCAAATATATATATGGACTCAATTGTATTTAGGGATATGTATGTATACTTATTGTGTTGACAATTCATACATATACTTTGAAATGAAATTGGTTTTAATGAAAATTTAGTTTTTCATGTTTCCATGTGCTTTTGTTTGACTTCATGTATATGTCTATCTTGTCCAAATTATTAGATATACATGAATATCCTTTTGAGCCACGTGCCTTCATGCATATATAAATTGTGGACTCGTTGTGTTTTGGATATGTATGTATATTTTAATTTGTACTTGACATACATATGCCATGAAGATTAAATAAGTTTTGATGATTTTCGTGTTTTCAATATTTAAGGAATAATTGAGCTTAATTGAATATTTTCATGATTATGATATTCACACTTTATTTGTACACTCACATTTATTGTTTGCTCATGTTTTGTATTCATGAGTCATATTTATGCCTAATTGAATTAGAGTGTTGATTATCATGTGGATTTCATGTTTTATGAAAATTATTTTTAGTTTATTCCTTGCTTGAAGGATTTCGTACTAGTTTACAAATTTTTCTTATAACTAGTTACGATATTCTTCATTTTGGTAGAGTTTTTCAAACAAAGCTTATTTTTTAATCTATTTTTGAAAACCCCTACCCTTCAAGGGCGGTTGGAAGGGAGATCATGTTCATGTATGCTTTACAAGTGAAAATCATTTAAAACTTGAACCATGATTGGGTGGTAGATTATATGAGATATACACTTGATTTTTATTGTTATGTCAATTGGTATCATTGAACTCTTTCAATTGGTATCAATTTGATTCTTTTGTATACTCATATGTTTATTGTGTATGTATATTTTCAATTGGTATCATCTATTAGTGATTGGTACTCATTCTATTTCATACACATATACTTGTTTTATTTGTGCTACTATATTTCTACATCTTTAGCACAAATTTTGTTTATGCTAGAGCTTGAGCTTCAACTTCATTTCAATTGATTTGGTTTTCAATTGGTATCTTATTTCAAGCCTATGCATGTGTTTTGTTGGTATTTCATAAAGAGGAGAAAATTCGTTTTTCATATTTCAATTGGTATTTAGTCTTCCACTCCCTTGCTTTATGATAAAAAAATAGTCATTTCAATTGTTTATATGACTAAAAAAGAAAAATACTATTTTTTGATATCAAGATGTTTTGTATTTTAAATTGGTATCTAAAAATTTTTGTTTTAAGAAAATACAAAGGTTTTGTTTTGTATTGACTATATGCATATAGATTCATGATGAGTGTATCTTGTATTGAAGAGCTTAACATCTCTTCTTTATGTGGTACACGTGTGTAGGGGGAGCTTCACATCTCCTCTTATACATTACATAATGTGTGTTATGTGAATTAGGGCTTAACATCCCTCTTTCATGTAATGCATATGTGTAGGGAAGCTAACTTAGCGTCTTCCTCTTCATGAATGTATATAGCATATAACATTTGTTGATTTTTGTTTTGTTTCTTTTCAATTGATATCAAGATACTTCATTGACATATTTATCTATTGATATCATGTTGTTTATAGTCACCCCTTATTGACCTTGTTTCTGTTTTAGACAAAAAGGGGAGAACATTGTTTTATTGTTTTGATTGACTTAAAAGGGGAGAAAGATTTTTACCCCTCATTTATTGTTTTGATTGTTTACCCCTTTGTTGATGATTGACAAAAAGGGGAGAATAATTTGGTTTTTATATGCATACATATTTATGTTTTTGCATATATTAAGTTTAATATAGTTTAATGTTAATTGGTATCTAGAGCATGTTTTGGTTTTTGAACATTGCATTGGTATCTAGAGCCTCTTTATTGTTTATGCATATCTATGCATTCATGCTTGTTTTAAGAGCCTTCATTGCATATTATTATGTTTATTTGCTTATGCATGAGTTAAGGGGGAGCTTCTTTGAAGCTTAACTTTAATCCATGTATATATAACTCCATGAGTTTTGTCATCATCAAAAAGGGGGAGATTGTTGGCCCAAAGGCCTTCCACCCTAGTTTTGATGATGATTAACTCATGTAGTTATGTTTACTAATAATCTTGTGTTGTTTAAGTTTTAGATCATTAACCAAGATATTAGTTGGTGATTAGCTTCAACAAGGAGTTTAGAAGCCTTTCATGATGATTCCAGGGCCAAAGCTTCAAGATCATACATTGCCTAGCCCATGGATGGAGTTTTGGAGCAAGTCAACTTGAAGATGAAGATCATCAAGAAGACTTAGGTATCCATAGTTTAGATAGTGTGTTTTAGATCCATTTGTAAAGCTTAGTATAGTTGATATGCTCAAGTGCACAAACACACACGTTTTCATGTTTTGGATTTGGTTTTCATGAATAGTAGATCAAAACAAGTTTACTTTATTTCTATGTATATTAGATGTATTCTAGATATACATACATGGTTTAACTTGCTAGACAAACTTATTTTGACTATCCTATTCATGTATTGAAAAATCAAGTTTGATAAAAATACAAGTTTTGTTTTTGATAAAATTTGCAAGACTCAAAAATGAATTGATATGATTGATATATGTCTTGAAATTTTTATCACAAGTTTGTGTTTCCATATAAAATGATAAAACTATTTTTGGTGATTTTCAGAAGTGTTAAAAGATTTTTAGAAAAATATTTTACATTATTTTTCTGACCTAGATTTCTGTTCCAGGCTTCAATCAGTCGACTAGTCAACCTGACCTAGTCGACTTGGGTGAAGTCGGTCGACCGGGCCGGTCGACTGACGTGCACAAATCTGTGCACGTTTGGAGTCACTGGGACGGTCGACCGTCCGGGTCGACCGGGGCACTTACAGTGCTCTCTGTTTGTTTGGGTCGACCGGGCTGGTCGACCGTGGTTGCCCAACGGTCATATTTTAGACCGTTGGCGGTCGACCGCTGCCTGTCAGAGCTGCCAGCTCAGCTCTAACGGCTAGTTTCTGGTTTGGCCTATATAAACCCCATCTCTTTGGTTTTTGGCCAAGATTTTCAAGGAGAAAAATTTCTGGTTTCTAAAGTGTTTAAAACAAGTTTTCAAAAGTGTTTTGGGCTTTAAACTTCCAATTTGATTTGTGTTTTAGGTTTTTGGAAAATCAAAGAAAACTAGGTTTTGGGATTTTGATTTGATCTTTTATTTTCTATCTTTTACAAGAGACTTCCCAATTAGTTTTTCTTTGTTGCTTGTTTCCAAAAACACCTTGTTTCCACACTTGAGCTATCATACTATCCTAATCTATTAGGATCCTTGTTTTGTGGAAAAGAGAGAAAAGAGAAGTGTTTGAGGTTAAGCCTCTAAGTTGTAAACCCTCCTTGCTTTTGTTGTATCCCTCTTTGGTAGAGGTTGATCGGAGTGGTATTGTGTTTGGATCCCTCTTCGGTAGAGGTGATTGTATTTGTATTGGCTACGGGCCTTATCCCTCTTCGGTAGAGGTGGATTGTGGTTGTATAGCCTCGGTGGCTTTGTAAGGATTGAGAGAGGAGTTCGGTACTCCTATAGTGGATTGGAATCCTACACGGTGGTGTAGGCTGGAATGTAGAGTAAGGGTGCTCGAACCTCGAAACATATCCGTGTGTTTGCGTTTGATCCAATATCTCTCAACTCTCTCTCTCTCATTTATTTGTGCAAAGCATCATACCTCATTCATATCATATATTGCTTGTGTTGAGCATAATTCATATTGCCATATCATACCTATTTGCTTGTATTGCCTTGCATATTTCATATTGCTATATCTTGTATTTGCTTGGCTTGCTTGTGTGTGTGCCTAACTCATACTTAACCAACAAGAGCTTCACATAGCACCTCAACCCATTCAAGGGGAATCAAGAGGAGTTAGTCCAGAGCCCTTCACGGGGAATTCGGCTACACTTGTTGTGTTGTATTGAGTTTGTGCAAGATTTGCATTAGCTTCCGCATTTAGCGCACTTAGTTTTGCATTTATTTCTAGATTAACACTTACACCTATTCACCCCCCCTCTAGGTGTTTTTTTTTCATGAGGCACACAAACAAGCACAACCAAGCATATAAGAATAAGCAATATGGATCAATGCAAGGCACAACACAAGTATATATATGATATGGCAATATGAATAAATGCACAACACAAATAAAAGAGAGAGGGTTGAGAGTCAATAGATCAAACGTAAACAACAAGATGTGTTTCGATGTTCGAGCACCGAGCTCTACATCCCCGCCTTCACCGAGAAGGATTTCCAATCCACTAGGAGTACCGAACTCCTCTCTCAACTAATACAACCTCTACCGAGGCAATACAAATGGTCTACCGAAGACCAGAGTACCGAACTCCACTAATACAACCAAATCCACCTCACCGAGAGGGATACAAGCACAATCCACCTCTACTGAAGAGGGATACAAATCCAATTCAACTCCACCTCACCAAGAGGAGTAAACCACAACCTCAACCTCTATCAAAGAGGGAGCAAGCACAAAGAAAGGTTTACAACAAGGTGGTATATCTCAACCACAAACCAATTTCTTTTCCCACAAATAAATGATCCTATAGAATAGGATAGAGTGATATAGCTCGAGTGGAAAACAAGTGTTTGGAAATCAAAAACTCAAAGAAAACTATTGAGAAAATAACTAGGATAAGAATACAATAAAGATCAAAAACCCAATCCCAAAGCTTTTCTTTTTCTTGAATTTTCCAAACCCTTTTTAAACAAATAGAGATGATCTCTTTAAGCACCAAAAACCTTTTGAAAACTTGCTGAAATAAACACTAGAGAGTAGAAATTTTTAGCTCTAAAAATCTTACCAAAATCCCAAAGAAATGGGGCTTAAATAGCCCTCCATCAAAAACTAGCCGTTGGGACTGTTTGTCAGTCCTGGCGGCTAGCGGTCGACCACCCGGTCGACTGCCAACGGTCAAAAATATGACCGTTGGAAGCCAGCGGTGGACCGGCCGGTCGACCGTAAAATCCAGAGAGCAAAGCTCTCTGGCCGGTCGACCGCTCGGTCGACCGCCCAAGTGCCTGGCCAACGTGCACAGGTGTGTGCACGTCGGTCGACTGTCCCGGTCGACCGACTCTGGGCCTGGTCGACCGGCCCGATCGACCGCCAGAGCCTGGTAGGCTGGGTCCTGGGTCAGAAAACTGAGTTAAAAACTATTCTAAAAATTCCCATAAATCTTCTAAAAATCCACAAAAATAGTTTCTAACTTTATATATGACATACAAACATGAGATAAAAATTTCAACATAAATATTAAACATTTTGAACCATTTTTGTGTCTTACAAATATTTCCGAAAACTAAAACCTGTATTTTTTCAAACTTAGACTTTTCAAATAAACTTTGTCCAAAACATATCCAAATACAAAAACATGATACTTAATCATTTTAAAACATGTTGCATGTGGACATAGGTCCAATATACATGAAACCTATACATATTATTGTTTTTGTCTTTTATTTCCAAAAATGTTTTGTTAAAAACACAAAACACCAAACCTCATGAATAGGCATCTCAACATAAGTTTGTCTAAGAAATTAAGCTTACATGTATATAGAATATATCTAATATACACTTAAACAAAGTAAACTTGTATTGATACTATCTATTCATGAAAACCAATATCGGTTAAACCAAAAATCGAAAAACTAAATCCAAAACATAAACGTGTGTGTGTTGTGAACTTGAGCTTATCACACTATCTAATCTTTACACATGGATCTAAAACACAAACTAAATTAGGATACCTAAGTCTTCTTGACGATCTCCATCTTCAAGTCGACTCGATCCAAAACTCCGTGATTCACTGAGTTAGACTCTAATGAGTGCTATGTATGATCTTGTTGCTCGGGCTCTGGAATCACCAGTGAAAGCTTCGAAACTCCTTTGTTGAAGCTAATCACCAACTAATATCTTGATTAATGATTTGAAACTAAACATCATAAGATTATTAGTAAACATAACTACATGACTTAATCATCATCAAAACTAGAGTGGAAGGCCTCTGGGCCAACAGATTGTTAATCAAGTTTTAATCAAAAAATAAAAAATGAACTACTACTTTCACAGTCACCGTAGAGTCGCAGCACGCGACTGCGCAGCTGCTCTCTTCTCTCTCTCACGATCTCTCTCACCCTCCTGCTCTCCCTCTTTGCTCTCCCTCTCTGTTCTCTCTCTCTCTCGCTGCTCTCTCTTGATTTCTCTCGCTCTCTGCTCTCTCTCGATTTCTCTCTCGCTCTCTGACCGGAGAGCGAGAGAGAAATTGAGAGAGAGCAGAGAGCGAGAGAGAGAAATCGAGAGAGAGAGAACAGAGAGGGAGAGCAGCGAGAGTGAGAGCAGAGAGGGAGAGTAGGAGGGTGAGAGAGAGATCGTTAGAGAGAGCAACTATGCAGAGAGGGATAGAGATATCGACAGCATATAGCAACTAAATGAAAAAAGTCAAAGAGAGATCGAGTGAGAGATTGAGAGAGAGGTACCTTAGACGAGGCTTCGATAAAGGCTGTCGCCGCTGACGAGAGTTGCGACGATTGCGGCTTCTCTTCGTCTTCTGCGCTTCTAGCAGGGGCGGCGGACTCAGGCAGAGGGGGAAAGAGTGATTGAGAGAATGAGGGGAGAAGAGAACCTAGGGCAGTTTATTTTGGATTTAATGGCTTCAGGTGGGGATTGGTATTTTTTGACCCGACCCAAAAGGGGGAAAAAACCCTCTTAATGTTGGCCAACATCGTGTCGGCCTATATTTCAAAATCGGCCCAAATGTTGGCCGATTTTCAGTAGTTTCGACATTCGAAACTGGGTATGGATTTCGTGTCGAGCTTCGTCTGAAACTGAAATTTCGGCCGAAATTTAAAACACTGCACCTTCCACATCATCTTCACCTTAATGTCACCATCATCATCACCCACCCTCGATCATTATCATCTCCTTCTGAACCCATCCTAAACCTCGCCAATGACATCCCACCATGCCATCTCCATCGTCAAAGCCGCCTCGTCGGCTGAGCGCCCTCACTGATGCTGATCGGAGCAGATCTAGTCACTTTTCGTCATCGACGGAGCAGATCTAGCCACTTTTCGTCATCAACAGAGCAGTCTCGACCACTTTTCCTCTCCTCGTTACCTACAACACCCACCACCACCTCATATCCCTCACCGCCACCATCTCCTCAAGCTCCATACCTGCCTCTGCCTAAGATCTAGTCATCGATGCCACTTTGAGATCGTCAGAGTTCCCCGCCCTACCCCTGCCCTCGCCGGACCTCCATTATCCCCGTCGCCGCCCGAGAGGTTAGCCTCTATCGCCGCCACCATCTGTGAGAACCTAGCAGGCATCATGGGAGAAAAAGGGGGTTCAGCGGTTGATAGGTAAATAGGTCGAACCCAACATAATCCGATGCAGATTGAGTTATTAGGTTTGGGTCGAGTCTTACTCAACCAACCCGATCTGAACTTGATCTTCCAGAGCGATCCCATTGAACTGTCCAAGTTCACTTGAGCCGAGCCACTTGAGTTAACTCGGCCTGACTCAGTGAGTTGACTCATCTGACTCAGTTTAGCTCAGTTCAGATTCAGTTCAGATCTTTTGGAGGCCATTCTGAGCTCGTTTCAAGCAGAATCGAGCCGTTCTCGAGATTCGTGGAGAGTAGTACTATACGTCTACAATCTTCACATTCAGGTTAGAGTTTCGATAATCTATCAGATTTACCTCAGTAGATCAGCGCACAACAGTCTAGAGATTGTTTCTCCCCCGTTCGGAGCCCGTTTTGAGCTTTGTTCGTAGCACGTTTCGAGCTCTGTTCAAAACATTGAGTCCGTAATTGAGTCTCGGAGCCAGGGAAAAGATTTTACAGCATTAGGATGCAGGAAGGCAGTGATTCTTGATAACTTCTGATCTTTATATACTGAAAATTTATTCATGAAATTTTATTTTTCTGGAAATATATAAATAATGATGCTAATGACAAGTTGAACGGGATATGTTTCCGGCTGTCCTATATTTTTGAGGTTCTAGTGACCATTATGAGCATGAAAATTGAGAAAATCATCTCAAAATTTCTTTAGTTATTTCTGTTGGCCCAAAGGCCCATCACTCTAGTTTTGGTGATGATTAACTCGTGTAGTTATAGTACTAATGAACTTGTATTTAATTAGTTTCAGATTTGTGATCAAGATCTTAGTAGGTGTTTTACTTCAACAAAGGATTTAAAATCAAGTTTTAGAGCTAGCACATGGTGATTCAAGAGCTTGTTCATCAAGATCACATCAAGTACTCAAGAGGAGTCTAGCTCTTTAGATCAAGATTTGGACCAAGTCAAAGAAGGAGAAGAAGATTTTCAAGAGAAGACCTTCAAGAGAAGACTTGTGTCTAGGTTTGTTTTCTTAAGATTTTATTTTAGATAAAATGTAAAGGATAGATTAGTTGGTGGATTGCTCAAGAATCATATATACTCACAAACAAGATTTATATGTGTTTTCATTATAGAGTTTTCGTTTTGAAAAATACTGATTTGATTTTTTATACATATGTTTTATCAAAACTTTCTTAGAGCTTAAATGTCAAAAACATAGATATTTCATCATATATGTGTAGTGGATCATATCCATGCACACTAAGCTTCAAAAGTGTTTAGAATATCTTGTTTTTATATTTGGAGGAGTTTTGGATAAATTGGTTTTCAATTTGGAAAAATCATTTTAGACAAATACAGATTTTTATTTAAGGCAAAACTTCTTTATTACAAAAATAGTTCAAAATGTTTGTAACATGTTTTGATTTTTACTCAAACATGTTTGTATATCAAAGTATATTACTAAACTTATTTTTGTAGATTTTTAGAGAATTTTATGGGATTTTTTTGAAGGTAAAAAGATAAGTTTTTAAATCTCTAATATGCTGTTTCTGGCCTTCTGCCAGTTGACCGCACGGCCAACCGAGCCAGAGGTCGGTCGATCGGGCGGTCGACCGACGTGCACAAACGTGCACGGCTTTGTTTGACTAGAGGGCCGGTCGATTGTCAGAGAGCTCTGCTCTCTGGATCTGACCCCGGTCGACCGGGCAGTCGACCGGCAGAGAGCTTTTGCTCTCTGTATCCAGGACCCGGTCGATCAGTGGCTCAACGGTCGGAAATCCGACCGTTGGCGACCGACCGGTCGGTCGACCATAAGCAGCGTCAGCTACTGTTTTGGACCCCAACGACTAGATTTTGGATGCCTATAAATTGGGTTCCCTTGGACTGTTTTCTATAAGATTTCAAGTGGGTTTTCAAGCTAGTTTTTGATACATCTTTTAGTGTTTATCTCCACTTGTTTAAGAGCCAAAATTGTCATATCAAAAGGAGAGATTTTCAAGTGTGTTTTGTAAAAAAGTTTTCTTTGAGTTTTTTACCACCAAATCAATCCTTGTTTTTCTCACACATACTTGAGCTATCCATTGCTTTATCATTCCTATAGGAGTTGTTGTGAGATTGTTTTTAGGTGATCAAAGTGTTGTGATCACCAAAGTCTTCATTCTTATTTTGAGGAGGCGGACTTGCGGGTTCGCGTTGTTTCGGGCTCTAGTGAGAACTCGGTGTAGAGGTGCGGCCTCGGCAAGCTTGCGTGCTTGCATGTGTTTATTCTTGCGGGAGCAAGTGAGGGGACTAGTGAGTCCAAGGAGTTCTAGTATGAACTCGCTTGTAGGTGTTGCGGCATCGAGTGATCCGGTGGGATCGTTTTTAGTGGAAATCCTTCATAGTGTTGAAGGAGGGGATGTAGAGCAAGTGTGCTCGAACCTCGAAACAAATCTCCCGTGTTTGCGATTGCTCTCTCTATCTCTCACTTGTCTTTATATCTTACTTATGCTTTTTGCTCATATCTTTACTTGTTTGATATATTTGTGCTTATATTGTTATATGCTTGGGGATTGTTTGCTCACACTTGTATTCAACCAAGAGAGCGAAAGCGGCACGTCAACTCTTATCTAGAGGATCTTGAGATAGTTTAGAGCCCTTCACGGAGAATTCGGCTACACTCTTAGGTTATACTTGGTGTGTTGTGCTTAAGAATTTTTAATTTACTTAAATAGTTTTTATTTCGTATTAATTCACTATTAGATTAGCTAGTCATCTATTCACCCCCTCTAGGTGATTTCAATTGGTATCAGAGCCAAGCGCTCTTGATTTGGGTCTAACTACCTTGACTTAAAGATCCTCTTTTATAGCTAATCACAATATTTGTACACACACATGGCTTTCATGTTACCTCCCACTTTTGACATTCTTAACATCCAAACTTGGAAAGTTAAGATGTTTATGTACCTCAAAGCCCTAGGCATTCATGTTTATTTTACCACTATTAAAGATTTTATTGTTTAAATGGTAAAAATATTGAGGTTAATGTAAAAGTCATCAATGCATTAAAGAGTACCCTAAATGATGAGTATTTATTTAAGGTTGTTAATCTTGATTTGACTTTTGTAGTTTAGAACACTATAGTCTCTCTTGACGAACAAGAACAATACTATGCGGGGAGCGACTCGAATGTTAGAAGTGAGGCTTCCAACGTATGCTACATGGTCCAAGGGGATAACCCCCTTGAGATAAACTCCGAATCCGAGTTAGAAGAGGATGTTGATATGCCTTATAATGAACTTGCATCTTTTTGTCAACAACTCCTTGAAAAATGTGACATGCTTAAAAAAGATAATAAGAAAATGAAAAATAAATTTGATTCCTTATTAAAAGACAACGATTCTTTTCAAAATAAACTAGAATGCATTTCAAAAGAAAACTAATTTTTGAAAAATGAGAATATTTCCTTGTCTTCTAAATTAAATGATCTTTGTGAAGGAAATTCCTTTTTGAAAAATAAGATTATTTTGGTGGAAAAAGAAAAAGAAATTGCTTTACATAAAAACAACTCCTTGAAAAGAAAAGTTATTTCAAAAGAAAAAGAAAATGTTTCTAAAAAGAAAAAATAATGATTCTCATTCTCATCATGCTTTACATGCCACTATTGATGAAAATGTGATTAAGTTTTTGAAAAATAGAATAGATTGTTTGAGCTCAACTTTGAGTAATTTTGCATTTAACCATAAAAGATTGAAAACCTTGTTTCAAAAGAAACAAGCTCCACATGTTCATGCACATCACCCACGGCATACATATGCACACTTTGCACACCATGATCACACTCATTCACATGTGCATATTAGGGTGTACAAGTGTACACATTGCGACCGCATAGGCCATTTGGTAAAATTTTGTTATGATAGAATTAATTCTTTAAATTTTGCTAATAAAAATGTTTGGGTTCCGAACAATGCTAACCCCTGTAGACCCAAAAGAAAATGGGTACTAAAGTCCCCACCTCTTGTGTTTGAGGTAGGTGTGGGCTCTTACATGACGTGAGAAGATTGATGCCTTGGTGGTGGATGCACATGGACTAGATGGACACACATATTGATGCACCGCTATGAAGGAAGGTTTGGTGGAAGGACCACCATGTTTTGGCGACTTAAAGTATAGTTCTTTGGTTTGGTAACTATCTCTAAACTCCTATTTTATTTACATGCTTTTATATTGATAATTTTTAGCATGTTCATGTTATGTATTTCATGTGGTAAATACTTGTTTAGATGTAGTTTGTATCAAAACTTGTGTATATACTTGTACAAGTAGTGAGCAATATTTGATTCCTATATGTTTGTACTTTATTACTCATTTGTACTCATTACATGTACATGTATGACCTAGTTTTGATAATCTCCTCATTTACACTTGTTTTGCCTATTTTCATATTTTGCTTCATGTATATGTAATCTTTATCCAAAACTAATAAATATATATGTATACCCTTGAGTCACTTACTTTCATACAAATTACATTATGGACTCATTTTAGTTTAGGATATGTATGTATATTGTTAGCCTTGGATTAATCATACATATACCTTAAAGTTTGTTTTTAAATAAAAAATAAAATTTTTATGATTTTCTTATTTGTTTGATAAAACGATATTCATGTTTGTTTTGAGCCTTATTGACTATTTTCATGAATATGCTATTCACATGATGATTGTACACTCACATTATTTCTTTATTTATTCATGAACACATTTGAGCTTTATAGATTTCGAGTGTCATCTTTTGTGTATTTAGTATAATTCATGAGATACACATGATTTGTGTTCATGTTTGAAGGATCTTTAACTAGTTTTTCAAAAATTACTTTAACTAGTTATTTATTCTTCAATGGGTAGAGTTTTCAAATTTTACAAATATTTTCAAATTCTTATTTTTGAAACCCCCTTCTAACCATCTAAGGGCGGATGGATAGGCGACCATGCCTTGTATGCTCAATTTAAATATCTTTTATCATGTGCATGAAAAGGATGGATATTTATGAGTTATACACTTCTTTCTCATCATATTTTCAATTGGTATTACAATTGATATTTTGTGTATACTTATATTTTGTTTTCTATATATGTATGCTTTAAATTTCAAATAATATCAATTTATATTGGTATTCTCATTTTCATACATATATATGATTTGCTTGTGCTTGATTTACAATATATTTACATGTTTAAAGCATAAAGTATGTTTATGCTAATCTTGATTTAAATCTTGATTTCATTTGGTATCTAAATTGGTACTCTAATAAGCTTATGTATTATTTTCAATTGGTAGTTTTTATAGATATCAAAATTACAATATACTTTAATTGGTATAATATGTTTCAATTTCCAATTGGGTTCAAATTTCATTTGGTATCAATATGTTTTACCTATTTGGTATCAAAATTTTCCATATATTTCAATTGATATCAAAATATAAAATATTTTCTTTCATTAATATCAAAATGTACAAATGTTTCAATTTCAATTGGTATCACAAATTTCCTATTTTCATATGGTATCAAAATCTTGTGATATCTCAATTGATTTGTTGATTTAAGAAAAATTCAAAATTTGTATTGTTTATTTACAATTAGTATCTTAAATTTTTTTTATTTACAAAGGTATCTTAAATGTGTTTTATTACCTTGAGTAAATATCAAAATTTGTGTTTAAAATGTTTTGATATGTACTGTCTATATGCAAGGGGAGTTTAATATCTCTTTTATATATAGATTCATATTGAGTATATCTTATATTAAAGAGGTTGACATCTCTTCTTTATGTGATACACTTATGTAGGGGGAGCTTAACATCTCCACTTATGCATTGTATATTATGCGTTATGTGAGATAAGGCTTGTCATCCTTTCTTCATGTAGTGCATGTATGTAGGAAAGCTAACTTAGCATCTTCTTCTTAATGAATGTATATTGTATATATTTCCTTATTATTGATTTGTTTTATTTTACCCCTTTGTTGATGATTGACAAAAAGGGGGAGAAAGATTTTGAGTTTATATATGCATATGAGTTTTGCATATATTGATTTTATGCATCTTATGTTTTACAAAATAGGAGAATGATTTTTGAAAGATTAAACAAAAAGGAAGAGGGTTTTTGGAAAAAGGATTTTAGATGTTTGCATGTTTCTCTCACCTTGTTGATGCATATATATATATATATATATATATATATATATATATATATATATATATAATATATATGTTTTGTTTCATATACTTCATTAAATATCTTATTGTTTATTATTATGCATGAGTTAAGGGGGAGCTTCTATGAAGCTTAACTTTAATCCATGCATATATAACTCCATGAGTTTTGTCATCATCAAAAAAGGAGAGATTGTTGGCCCAAAGGCCCATCACTCTAGTTTTGATGATGATTAACTCATGTAGTTATATCACTAATAATCTTGTGTTTAATTAGTTTCAGATTTGTGATCAAGATCTTAGTAGGTATTTAGCTTCAGTAAAGAATTTAAAGTCAAGTTTTAGAGCTAGCACATGGTGATTCAAGAGCTTGTGCATCAAGATCACATCAAGTACTCAAGAGGAGTCTAGCTCTTTGGATCAAGGTTTGGACCAAGTCAAAAAAAGAGAAGAAGATTTTCAAGAGAAGAATTTTAAGAGAAGACTTGTTTCTAGATTTGTTTTGTTAAGATTTTGTTTTAGATAAAATGTAAATGATAGATTAGTTGGTGGATTGCTCAAGTATCATATACACTCACACACAAGATTTATGTGTTTTCATTATAGAGTTTTCGTTTTGAAAAAGTACCAGTTTGATTTTTTATACATATGTTTTATTAAAACTTTCTTAGGGCTTAAATGTCAAAAACATTGATATTTCATCATATATGTGTAGTGGATCATATCCATACACACTAAGCTTCAAAAGTGTTTAGAATATCTTGTTTTTATATTTGGAGGAGTTTTGGAGAAATCGGTTTTCAATTTGGAAAAATCATTTTGGACAAATACAGATTTTTGTTTAAGACAAAACTTCTTTATTACAAAAATGGTTCAAAATGTTTGTAACATGTTTTGATTTTTATTCAAACATGTTTTTATATCAAAGTATATTACTGAACTTATTTTTATAGATTTTTAGAGAATTTATGCGATTTTTTTGAAGGTAAAAAGACAAGTTTTTAAATCTCTAATATGTTGTTTCTTGCCTTCTGCCGGTCGACCGCACGGTCGACCGAGCCAGAGGTTGGTCGACCGGGCGGTCGACCGACGTGCACAAACTTGCACGACTTTGTTTGACTAGAGGATCGGTCGACCGACCCGGTCGACCGCCAGAGGGCTCTGCTTTCTGGATCTGGCCCCGATCGACCAGGCGGTTGACCGGCAGAGAGCTTCTGCTCTCTGTATCCAGGTCCCGGTCGACTGGCCGGTCGACCGATGGCTCAACGGTCGAAAATCCGACCGTTGACCGTTGGCGGTCGACCGACCGGTCGACCGTAAGCAACATCAGCTGTTGTTTTGGACCACAACGGCTAGATTTTGGATGCCTATAAATTGGGGTTCCCTTGGACTACTTTCTATGAGATTTCAAGTGGGTTTTCAAGCTAGTTTTTGATACATCTTTTAGCATTTATCTCCACTTGTTTAAGAGCCAAAATTGCCATATCAAAAGGAAAGATTTTCAAGAGTTTTTTGTAAAAGAGTTTTCTTTGAGTTTTTCACCACCAAATCAATCCTTGTTTTTTCTCACACATATTTGAGCTATCCATTATTATATCATTCCTATAGGAGAGTTGTTATGAGGTTGTTTTTAGGTGATCGGAGTGTTGTGATCACCAAAGTCTTCATTCTTATTTTGAGGAGGCGTACTTATGGGTTCGCATTGTTTCGGGCTCTAGTGAGAACTCGGTGTAGAGATGCGGCCTCAGCAAGCTTGCGTGCTTGCGTGTGTTTGTTCTTGCGGGAGCAAGTGAGGGGACTAGTAAATTCAAGGAGTTCTAGTGTGAACTCGCTTATAGGTGTTGCGGCACCGAGTGATCCGGTGGGATCGTTTTTAGTGGAAATCCTTCATAGTGTTGAAGGCGGGACGTAGAGCAAGTGTGCTCGAATCTCGAAATAAATCTCCCATCTCCCATATTTGCGATTGCCTCTCTATCTCTCACTTGTCTTTATATCTTGCTTATGCTTATTGCTCATATCTTTACTTGCTTGATATATTTGTGCTTATATTGTTATATGCTTGGGGATTATTTGCTCATATTGTATTCAACTAAGACAGCCAAAGCGGCACCTCAACTCTTATCTAGAGGAGTCTTGAGGAGATAGTTCAGAGCCCTTCGCGGGGAATTCGGCTACACTCTTAGATTATACTTGGTGTGTTGTGCTTAAAAATTTTTAGTTTGCTTAAATAGTTTTTATTCCTCATTAATTCACCATTAGATTAGCTAATCACCTATTCACCCCCCCTCTAGGTGATTTCAATTTCTCCCAGACGTCTGAGCAGAAGTGCCGTTATGCCCAAGTGAAGCTAGTTGGGTAAGCTTATTGGTGGTAGACAGACAACCATAGACTCTGTTCATGTGGGTCTATCTTACAAGATTTTCTTCGTACTCAGTATGTTCCACACCTTTATGCATCTGAGATAGATTGTGAAGAGCCTAATATTGAGTATGAGCCCGATCTCGAGAGACCATAATTCAGCGATCTAGTCACTGAATGTAAGGAAATCCTAACTGGCATGGAAAGATTCTAGAAAGCATGACTGCAAAAGTTATTACAGATCTAGAACCTTTAGTCCTTGTCGAGATAGAAATTATTGAGGAACCAGAGCCAGAGCCAAAATTTATTGAAGATCCAAAAGCAGAGCCAAAAGTTGTTGAAGAGATTTCTCACAATCCACAGAAGTTGAAGAGCTCCCTATTGAGACCCATGTAGATCTACCAGTAGAGCCTACCACGGAGCTAGTACCATTTTTGATAGTTATGATGGTCTCATTATTCTTGAGATCTCCTGATGTGTACAATCTCTTGTAAATCTTTCTCTAGGAGACAGTTTGATAGGAGATTGGTACCTTGATATGTGGGTTAGATTTTAGAATACTGCATATATATTATTTGAGCTCCATCGACTGCAACCTGTTTGTCACAGAAGTCAGTTCCACTTTCACCACCTTGGTCTCGATGTGACGCACTAGTGTTGATTCTTCAATTACCACCATGACCTGATTGAGGTGCTTCGTGAGGGAAGCCCTCACTTGACAGGGTCAAGTTTCTCTCACCCGGGAGAAATGATGAGGATATCTCATCAGTTTCTAGTTGCTTTTATGCCTTAGCGCCTATGAATAAGCCTCTTGACTTCTTTATTCAGCAGACAATTTTAAATTAAAATATTCTAGTTAAATTTCATGAGCCTTGAATTTTTGAGATTGGGGTGTGAAGCTCGTGGAGTGAGGGGTGTGAAGCCCGTGGTCTAGGGTGTGAAGCCCAAATTTATTTACTTCTCCTATTTTTCTTATTTCTTAAACTCTAATTCTTTTTTCTAGTTCTTCTTTCAAAACCCTAATTCCCAATTTCTAGATTGGAAATGATTGCGATCCTTCTCTATGACATCATAGGTTCAATGGAGCCCGTCTTGCACTGCAGTTGTCTTTATAAGAAGGTTAAGCACCTTTTGTAGAGGTTCCAAGTTAAGTTGAGTACAGAGAATAAATTGGAAATTGTTTGCTAATGGAAATGTTCATGCTTCAAAAAAGAGAATCTAGGGCCAAAGTGCATGTTGATTGATGGGCACTTGTTCTTTAGTTGTCTGGAGAATACTGTATGTATAATTGCATGATTCCCATTTATCTAAAGTTTTTTACTGTTTTTGTTTTAGTTATCAAGGCTCAGAGATGCTGCAGAGGTTTACTTTCCAGCCTGTCAATGAAATGATCTTTGTTGGGTGAAGGTTTTATGTTCTTTAGAATCTTGTAAATACATCATGTGTTGGGAGTAAAGATCATGCTGATTAGAAATACCATGACAAGACAAGTGTTGAGAGATGGTCAAAGGGTCTCGGGATTGGTTCATAAACAAAAGAAACCAAATAACCAATGTAGTACAAATAGATTCTATGAGCACACTTTTAGGAGCTGTTTGGCTATTGGAAAACAGAGCAACGAAAACGCGGTGGGCCCTCACAGTCAAATCTCGGGCATTTTCAGAGCAAAATGCTCTGAAATTTGACATCGCATTGTTGATGCAAATAGCTGAGGTGGGGGCTGAGTTTCCCCCTCAGCTTTCACAGCAAACAAACAGACTGAAAGGAAGAAAAAGGGTGTGGGACCCGCATGTCAGAGGCAAATTTGAGTTTTCCATCAACTTTCAGGGCGAATAAACAACCTCTTAATGAATGCAACGAAGAGGCTTAAGCTTCATAAAGGTACAACTACTTTTCTAAAGGAAACATCTACATGATCACCACAAACTTTCCAGTGGCAATAGAATTTCTTTATCCCAGAGTGTTCCAGCACATCACAAGGTATCACTGGCGCCAAAAAGTGTGAACCAACAACACACAATGAACTCAAGATCTGAATGATTGGCTTTTTTTTTCCTTTGAGGGAAATGATTGCTTAATTAAAATGGACAAGGGAGGTAAACCATAACAAAAAAAAAAAAAAAAACAGTAATTTAAGATTGAATAGTTGGAACTATTTTGTACTCTAACGTTGTTCGAATTGAAAGATGTGTAATCCAGCAGTTGTTGTAATAGCTAGAACATGTTTGGAATAAGCCTATGTTTTCCTTGAATTGTAATTCTGACATGCACCAGAATAAATCTGAAGACTTGAAGAGCAATTTTATGCTACTTTAGTTATCCAGTTCCATGCCTCATACTGTTCCTCTTCAATCAAACAGTGGGTAAGTGTGAGAAAGCTGCAATAATGGAGGTGAAGAGTAACTATCAGTTATTCTGCTGGATGGATAACAATGAATATCTCTGAACTAGGTGGGATCTTGGGATATTTTAGTTTGATTAGTCCTGCAATATAAAATATTTGCAAATACTGTATGTTGGATTAGTGGAGGCTATCATTAGTCACTAAACTAGTAGCAAGCATATAATGATGTGACTAACTAATAAATTTTTTTTTTTGACAGGAATGTCCCAATGAATATCAGATATTGCCAGTCTGAACTTCCAGTCATGTTGCTCAATGAGAAGAAGCATCAAAAGATTGGCTCAATCATCGTACTAACAATTCATGGGTGATGGATAAAGGGCGGCATAACTATGGAGCAGGGACTCTCAAGGAACTGATGGGGGATTCTGAGACTTCTGACTGAAGCTGAAGAACTAAACCAGGGGCAGGCAAAACTGGTAATGGTTTCTGCTTTTCACTCCGAAATGCAGCGAGATGCATTCATATATGTGGTGCGGACATCCAGACGGGGCCTTGGCGCATGTATCAGCGAAGGCGAAGATTGAATTTTAAGTAATTGTTTAGTCCCACATGGGTTGGGAATTTTGCTTTCTTTTGTAGTAGTTTAGTCTCCCATGGGTTTTGATATTGTTTTGGATTTTGTAAAGCCTATATTATAAAGGCTATTTTACCGATTTATAAAGTTAATGATGAATGCTGAATTATTTGATCAAATAATATTTTTGAGTGATTGATCTCTCCAAAATTCTCTAGGAGTGTGAAACCCTAATTTAAGAGTGAAATTTTAGGAAGTTATCTTTCCCGAGTCCTAATTAAACCCTAACCCTAATTCACCCCTCTCCCGTCGCCTCCTCCTTTCTCCGCAGCCCTCTCTCTCTCTGCCCCCCCCCCCCCCCCCCCCCCCCCCCCCCCCCCACCCACATTCGTCGCCTCGCCTCCTTCCCTCTCCTCTTCATCAACAAGCCGTCGCTGCAGCCTCCAACCTCCTTTTCGGCCCTGACGCCAACCTTCTCTTCCTTACCTGCTCGCAAACCCAGCCACCAACTAGCAACTTACAGGGCCCTCTTCTACTGTCGCCACCTCCTTATCCTTCTAGTCGCGCCTATTCTTTTCTTTCCCCTTCTCTCGGGACAACCATCACCTTCCTCTCCCTGCCACCTCGGCTCATCTCCCTCCCCTCTTTGCTGTCAGCGCCGCCTCTGTTCCTCACCTTCCTCCTGTAGCCCTCTCCCCCGTCGCTATCTCTCCTCAGATCATTGTCGTCGACCTGAGATCCAGTCTTCCCAGTTCGAGCTCAAGTCGAAGAGACTGAATTCAAACCGGATCCAATCGGGTTCAGATTCTGATCTGTTGGTAGTCGTTCAGCAGATCCGACATGGATCCATTTCTTAAGCAATTCGTGTCCGACCTGGCTGCAGCCATCCCATCCAATTCAGAGTAACCAGTCAACCCCAACCCGCCAGCGGCACGACCCGATCCACTGCAGAGTTAACCTGATCCGACCGGCAGCTACAGTGCAGATCTACATCAGACTCGCTCCACTTTAGCAGTTTAGTCCCATTTGCAGCACAACAGACCCGTTAAGCATCAGGTTTAATTTTTGAGCTGTTTCTCAGCCATTTGGAGTCTTATTTGATCCGTTTTCGAGGCGTTGGATTCTGGGAGACAACACTAAGCATCCTAGCAGAGGTCAACGGGAATTTTCTTGACATGATCAATTATCGACGAGTATTGATTTACCATCTCTAGACTTTTATCAATTTAACTGTTGCTTACAAAAAAGTAAAATTGTGTGTATCTACTATCCGTAGTTCATTGATGGTAGAATTTTGCCTACATAGCATAAGTAATATTGTTAGTTTGTTCCTAATTGAAATTGATTAGTCTGCATATGTCACTTTGATAAAACCATCTACTAGGGTTATTAGTTTAGTCCTTTCCTGCTCAACGATCGTATGCTGTTGGTAAAGCATGATTTAGTAATTTTATCACTAATTTCTTATCACACGGGCACGTTTCTCATCAATGTGCCTGGGTTTCAACTTTTGTTTATGAAATACTTGGTTCATAATTTCTGACTAGAGTTCTTCAATTTTTATTTCTCTGTCACTGTTGTACGGCAACTTTGAATGGTACCGAGAAAGCATCCAAACATTTGATACTGTGGTTGTGGGTGTGCCATGGCTTTTGTTCTATTCATCCCTTAATTTAGACTGTTCATGTGACAGTCTCTCTCTTTGTAAGGCAATGTTGCTCTCCTAGAATCATTTGAACTAGAGAGTGGGAGTCCCAACTCCCAAGTTATTGTCAAATGAGTGGTGGGGGTTTAAGCTAGGAGGAACCCTAAGTTGTTAGATGAAGCCTAGGATTCCCAGTTCCACACAAATAAAAGTGCTTCTCAAAATAAAGAATCTGAAAATAATTCTGAGCAGATGATAGTTTAGTAGAAAGCAGATTGGTTGGGTGCTTTATTAGAAAATTGTTCTATGAATTGATATTATTGTTTTCAGTAGTGTTGGAGAATATAAAGTTGTGCGCATTGCCCTCAACATTACTTTGGAGTTTGGTCCATTGTTGGGCTTAGATATGTGTGTTGGAGCCCCTGAAGCTCAAAGTTATGGCTATTTTTTGCTTTGAGTGAATTGAAGAAAACATTAGTGCTTGGATCATGAGAATATTTAGTCTGTACTCTGCACTCACACAAAAGTGCTCGACTTTGTGCCTTTTCCTCTTCTTCCTCCTTTCTCCCCATCTTTATTTTGCCCGTGTGTGTGCGCGCGTGGGTGCTTTTGGGAAAAAAAAGAAAGAAAAAGAAGAGGAAGAGGAAGGAAAAAATCGCACTAAAGCATCGGTTTTCAATTTTTGTTTCTCTCCTTTTTTTTAGTTAAAAGGACGAACCTTTAAGGTCTTCCTCTTTTCATTAATAAGTATTTAATAAAAATAACTCTAAAAGTACAATAGAAAAGAAAACATAACAAGATCCTCTCGAGCTAAAGAGCTTCTACACGTGCAAATGTGCTAGAGGAGACAATACAATCACAGGATATGATACAGAAATAGCTAAAGAAACGAAACGCCTTGATACAAAATAAAGACACATCCTGTAGAAAAATTAAGGTCTAGATCTAATAGATAAAAAAGACTCTCCTCTCTTTTCTTCACCCCCTGTTATGTTGTTTTTTTCCTTAACAAAAAGGACTTGGTATCATTAAAACCAGGAAGGTCCTAAGGAACTTTTCCACTGATTTGGCTAGGAGCTAACCTGAATCTCATGGATCCAGTGAATGATGGGACCAGAAACTGCGTGATCTGGGCATGATTTGGCTGAAGTCTAATTGAATGCTCTACGTCCCTTTGGGAGCATGCTGACACTGTTGCCTTTGCCTTTGATCTGACATCGCGATGACTAGATGCAAGCAAGATGCTCTGCAAAATGCATGTTTTGCGGCGAGTTTCAGCAGATATTGCAATGGTTGTTTCCTCTGTTTGTTCGGCGTTTCAATATCCATGGACATCATATGTTGCTCGTATACTGATATTCAAGCAAGGTGTGTTGTTGTCACATATCACATTGTTTGTGCTTCTCTCAAACAAAAATGTTTCGCTGCATGATCAGATATCTTATGTAAAGGTGGAAGGGGCTCAAAATTGAGGTTTGATGATGGTTCACGTTTTTTTTTTTTTTCCCTTCGAATGGACCAGACTGTTTGTGTGTGTTTTTCCATAGAGATTTGTAATTTCGGTGATCTCTTTTTCATGAGACATTGCAAGCTTACGCCGCACAATTTCTAAAAAATACTTTTACAACGATATTGGCCTTGACTAGTCCTCGGCAAATTAATTTTAATTTTTATTGAAATATCTCGAGGATAAGCGAGGGATTATATTTTGTCAAAGTGAGGTGTTTATGAGATTGCGAAGCCATTGCTTTCTCTCAAGTAGTTTTGAGGTTTGAGTTTGATTTTATTTGTTCTCAATTTGTGCATCTTGAAAATTTCCTTGATGATTGAGAGGTTCCAGCCACCGATTGTTAGAGCCCAAACCTGCATGGGGCCTGTGTAATTAAACACTCCCCTCACTTTGATATTATTGAGAAGAAAAAAAATTTAGACTTTACAAGGAATTATGAGAACTACGACCTTACTTGAACATGATCGGTTCCATAGGCTCGTACAACTGTATCCTTGAGTTCTAAGGAGACAGCAACACAGTCTGGTGGATGATAACGGTTGAGAATCCCTCCGTCGAATCCGAGACTGTAGAGGATCGTTCTCCACCGGCTCTACATCCGGCTGGGATGGACCCGAGGTTGTCTGACAGACACAAAAAAGGAATTATGAGAATTTTTTGCAGGCACTCCAGCGTGGCCGGGGGTTCCCCTTGCTCCACCTGCAGGATCATAATCAATGTCGAATTGCTAACCCACTTAAACTCCTTTTTGGGCTGCTCGAATCTATTCTATTATAGCTGTTGAACATTCAACTCGAATCTTCGAGGAAGATGAGGATATGCAAGAATCATCAGCCATATGCAACAAGATCCATGTAACCACTAGCAATCGTGTTATTGCCTTCTTCTCTATCATAGCCACCGGCCACCATGAATGTCCCCTTGAAAGCTTTCCTCATGGGAAGAAGAGAGCGGTGTTGATATGTCTTTAATGAATAAACCAAATCATAATCAATTAGCCACTCTATGAAGATCTTAGCCACCCTATGAAATCTCTAACCACTTTAAAAGTCATCAATAGCCACCCTATAAAGATCATTGCCACCCTATGAAGATCATAGCCGTACTATGAAGATCTTAGCCGCCCTATGAAGATCTTAGCCACCCTATAATTTTGATGTATATGTAGGGTGAAGTGATGAAGGGGTTTAGAAGTTTTAGCTATAAATAGGCACCACATTGCATGAGATTTGTGGGCAAGATAAGGAGCAAGGAATTGAGAAGAGAGAGTTGTCAAATATTGTATTGTTCTCTCATTTCTCTTGCCATGCATCTTCCTTTTGTTAAGCTCTAGTGAGTTAGGTTTCATTGGGCTTGGGTGAGTAAGATTTGAGTTGTAATCTCTTGTGTTCTCCCCTTTTGATTAGTGGATTCTTCTTGTTGTCTTCTCCGTGGATAATAGGTCACATTGATCAAATCATGTTAAACACTGATGTACTAATCTCTCTGTTTCTATTAGCTTATATTGCTATCTATCTCTCTCTCTATACTTGCCATCTCTTGCATTAGAAGCTCACTGCTACAACAAATTGGTATCAAAGCTAGTGTTATCTTCTTGTGGGTTTTCAGATGGCTTCGGCAAAGTACAAAGTAGAGAATTTGACAGGAGAAATAGCTTCAGTTTGTGGAGAGTCAAAATGCGGGTTTTCTTGGTGCAACAAGGTTTCTTGAAAGTCTTATTCGGTATGGGCAAGTTGCCGGAATCCATGTCGGAGGACGAAAAAGAAGAACTCGAGATGAAGGCGCATAGTACTATACAACTTTGTCTAGCCGACGAAGTTTTGCGAGAGGTTGCCGATGAAGATACCGCCGCTGGTTTGTGGCTCAAATTAGAGAGCTTGTATACGAAAAAGTTCTGACCAACAAGCTCTACTTGAAGCAGCGCCTCTTCACCCTTCGCATGAAGGAAGGTACGCCAATTAAAGACCACTTAGATGAGCTCAATAAAATTCTCATGGATTTAAAAAATATTGATGTTAGAATAGATGAAGAAGATTAGGCTCTCATCTTATTATGCTCATTACCTCCTTCCTTTGAAAATTTTGTTAATAGTATGCTCTATGGTAGAGATACCTCTCTTTAGAAGATGTCAAATCAGCTTTACATTTTAAGGTGTTAAGATAAAAGGTGTCAGTTGTAGGAAGTGAAGATCAAGCTGAAGGCTTGTTCGTCCGTGGTCGTACAGAGAAGGGTCGAGAAAAATCTCGAGAAAAATCTAGATCTAAATCTAGGTTAAGAAAAAATATTGAGTGCCACAATTATCATAAGTTTGGATACTATAAAAAAGATTGTTTTAAGCTCAAAGAAAAGAAGATGTAAGGACGAAATCTCAAGATGAGAAATCTTCGGTTGTTAGTGTTGCAGAAAAAGTCTCCATATAATATGAGGTTCTTCAGTTACCATCCTTGATGCCCGTTCACGAGATGAGTGGATTCTTGATTCAGGTTGTTCTTATTACATATGTCCTCACAGGGATTGGTTTGTGACTTACTAACCAATTGATGGTGGTAATATCTTAATGGGAAATAACATGCCCTGGAAGACAATTAGTATTGGGTCAATCAAGATTAGAATGCATGACGGTATTATAAGGAAGTGAAGTAATGTTCGACATGTGCCGAATTTGAAGAAAAATTTAATTTCTTTGGGTACCCTTAACTCCAACGACTATAAGTTTTCAGCTGAAGGTAGAGTTTTGAGAGTTAATAAAGGCTCTCTTGTTGTAATGAAAGGAAAGAAGGTGAATACCCTTTATATCCTTCAAGGCAGCATGGTGACAGGTGATGCCACTGTGTCAATGTCAGAAGACCCAGACTTAGATACCACTCGTTTATGGCATATGCGGTTAGGGCATATGAGTGAGAGAGGACTACATATGTTGAGTAAGCAAGGTTTATTTTGTCGCCAGAAAACAGGAAAGCTTGACTTTTGTGAACATTTTATTTTTGACAAGCAGCATAGAGTTTCTTTTAGTACAGGTGTTCACAGGACTAAAGATACCTTAGACTATATCCATTCAGATGTTTGGGGCCCCTCTCAGGTTTCATCAAAAGGTGAAGATAGTTATCTTCTAACTTTAATTGATGATTATTCCAGAAAAGTTTGGGTGTATCCTCTCAAGCATAAGAGCGATGTGTTTGCTACCTTCAAGCAGTGGAAGGTTATGATCGAAAAGCAAACAGGAAAGAAGGTGAAGCGCTTCAGGACCGACAATAGAATGGAGTTATGTTCCATGGAGTTTGATCAATTCTGCAAAATTGAAGGAATTGTGCGGCATCGTACAGTTCGGTACACACCACAACAGAATGGAGTTGCAGAAAGGATGAAAAGGACACTGTTGGAGAGAGCTCAGTGTATGCTCTCTAATACTGGTTTGTCAAAATGCTTTTGGATTGAGGCAGTAAATACAGCTTGCTATTTGGTAAACCGGTCTCCCTCTACAGTTATTGATTTTAAGACTGCTAAAGAGGTATAGTCTGGTACCCCTGCTAATTACTCTAATTTACGAGTATTTGGTTGCCTTGCTTATTTTCATATAAATGATGGTAAGCTTGAACCTAGGGCAAAGAAAGCTATATTTCTTAGTTATGCTACTGGGGTGAAGGGATACAGGTTGTGGTTTCCTGATCCTAAGTCACCTAAATTCGTTATTAGTAGGGATGTTACTTTTGATGAAAATTACATACTTCAACCGAAAAAGGAGTCTGTTGTTGATATTACAGGTTCAGGAGAGGAAGCAAACAAGCAGGTGGAGCTTGAGAGCAAAGTTACAGAAGGAGTGCAGGAGAGCACTTGCGTTGAGCAAGTCAATGTGCTCAAGGTTCAATTTCAGGTGATGATGCACTACTAGAGCAACAGTACAGTATTGCCACCGGGAGAGCAAGAAGGCAGATCCGTCCACCTAAGCAATACACCTATGCAGATATGGTCACTTATGCTCTAAGTGTGACAGAATCTATTGAGATTCCAAAGCCTTCCACCTACAATGAGGCTATTAGTTCTGATGAAGCTGCAGAACGGACTGCTGCTATGACTGAAGAGATTAAATCTCTTCATAAGAACTAAACATGAGAGTTAGTGAAGCTGCCCAGAAGACAGAAAATTAGTACTACAGATAATCCAGCCGATATGATGACAAAGCCTATATCTTCGCATAAGTTTGAGTACTATTTCGAATTGCTTGGTATTCAAAATGGTGAAGGTTGAGCCCGTCGAGGCTAGAGAAGACAGCAAGAATCTAAAGGACGTTTGATACATTTCAAGCAAAGGTGGAGAGATTTGTTATTCATTCAAGACAAGGTGGAGATTTGTTGATATGTCTTTAATGAATAAATCAAACCATAATCAATTAGCCACCCTATGAAGATCTTAGCTACCCTATGAAATCTCTAGACACCCTAAAAGTCATCAATAGCCACCCTATGAAGATCATAACCACTCTATGAAGATCATAACCGTACTATGAAGATCTTAGCCACCTTATGAAGATCATAGCGGCCCTATGAAGATCTTAGCCGCCCTATGAAGATCTTAGCCGCCCTATGATTTTGATGTATATGTAGGGTGAAGTGATGAAGGGGTTTAGAAGTTTTGCTAATAAATAGGCGTCACATTGCATGAGATTTGTGGGCAAGACAAGGAGCAAGGAAGTGAGAAGAGAGAATTATCTAATATTGTATTGTTCTCTTCTTTCTCTTGTCATTC
Source organism: Agave tequilana (assembly GCA_038442645.1). NCBI lineage: Eukaryota > Viridiplantae > Streptophyta > Magnoliopsida > Asparagales > Asparagaceae > Agave > Agave tequilana. The sequence continues at coordinate 46,772 of JAVJIF010007172.1, forward strand.
ATCTTCCTTTCGTTAAGATCTAATGAGTTGGGTTTCATTGAGCTTGGGTGAGTAAGATTTGAGTTGTAACCTCTTATATTCTCCCCTTTTGATTAGTGGATTCCTCTTGCTGTCTTCTCCGCGGATGTAGGTCACATTGATCGAATCACGTTAAACACTGGTGTGCTGTTCTATCTGTTTCTATTAACTTATATTGCTACTTGTCTTTCTCTCTATACTTACCATCTCATGCATTAGAAGCCCACTGCTACAACAAGCGGGGTGTCTTCATTCTTTCTCCAAACTCAACCATCCTAAACTCCACAATGTGGCAATAACAGATTCCGAATTTATTCAGGGAGTTGTCCATGTAGACACCCAGGGCCTCTGGGTTTGAGTCCCCGGACTAATACGGACTTATTCCAATCCTGTCAGCTCCAATCTCATTAACAACGGCTTCGACTACTTCTAATGCAAAGCTTCAACTATTTCTAATGCAAAGCAGCGGCAATTCTCTAGGTGTCCACCGTATGTGTCTGTTCGATCATTAATCTGGTCCTTTCAGAGCTGGTCGATCCTCTGACCGCCCTTAGCAACAATCTCTCTGAGGAATCCACCAAACGGAGACTGATGCAGCCGGAGATGTACCCAACCTGACAAGAACAGAGAACAATAGAGAAAAGCAATCAACACAGAATTTAATGAGGTTCGGCAACGTACATCTTCGGGGCAAGGGAGAGAGATTTTATTGATTCAACAATCAAGTACAACTTATTCTTTCTTCAAGGAATTTCCAGGAGAGATTTTCAGAGGGATTTTCGGGGATACAATACATGAGGGTTCTAACCCTTATTTATAGCCACAGAGTCCCAGAGTTTTAGGAAACTCTGATTGAATTTGATCACAAACAAAAAAGGAATCCGAATTCGAAAAGGTCATCCAAAACACGTCTTTCGGTCGACCGGTCGGTCGACCGACCCATGCCACGGTCGACCAGTCCGATCGACCAGCTCCAACCGAGAGCAGTGCTTGTCAGTCGGTTGACGGGGCAGTCGACTGCTCTTTAGCCACGGTCGACCAGGCGGTCGACCGGGATACTCCTGTGCATGTTGTGTACACCGGTCGACCAAGTGGTCGACCAGGAAATATCCTGGCCTGCTACAATGCACCGTTCGCTCCCTTTGTCTTTCGGTCTCTGTGCTATATTCCTCTACCCCTTCTATCTCCTCTCTCCCTATAATTCTCCACCTCGGTGAAGATTTTTTAAATCTGAGCTGAACTCTAACGAACTCCAATATATCACCTGGCGAAATCGACACACGATCTCGGCGAAATTGACACACGATCTCGACTTGGCCAATGACTAAATCTGTTTCTTCAAACAAATCGCTGGTACACGTACAATTGATTTTCACTGATCTCACCAGATCCAAATTGAGTTTGTTGTTGCCACCTGCAACCTTACCAAACTCTAATATCAATTTTAAGTTTTCAACTTCAGCTCAGCTATCAACTGGGATGCACCACACATGCCTTTCCTACACTTCACCAACGAGAACTCTCAAACCTGCTGATTATTGAACGTGTCTCCAACTCAGCGACTACATGACCTCACGAAGAACTCATCATGAGCCAACACTGACTCTCTAATTGACTGGCTTTCTCCAGTCTACATGTCTTCAGCTGACGTTCCAACTAAGTCTTGAGTAGAGCACACCGAACACCATCATCGGCTTCAACAACTAGATGCACACCCCTCCTATGCAAGCTCATCTATCTTCTCACTAGAAGATCATCTGTTCATTAAGATCACAATACTTCACCTCTACGTGAAGTCCAACTAGCCACAACACTTCACCTCTACGTGAAGTCCCTCCACCTCTACGTGAAGTTCCAATCGGCCACAACGCTTCACCTCTACGTAAAGTTCTAATCAGCTTCTCGAGAACCAAATAGCTTCATATGGGTTGCATCACCAAATTGTTGCGCCTTTACGGCTGCCTACGTACCTTGCCCAAAGGATCAAGCTAACCGTAGTTCATTGAAATGAGCTTCATCAAGCTCAAGCACTTGTACCTGAATCTTCAGCAGCGAACCTATCTGGCTGAGTCATATGAACCTCCTCACTACTATCATGGAGAATAACGGCCTTCAACTTGAGCTTGCCGCGATCACAAGCTTGAGATTCATATTTCTTCACCCACTTTTATGGTTTTATCTTAGTTTCTATGATTGTAAACAATTCGACATTCTCATCAATGTCTTCAACCTGTTCAGTACCAACCCTGGCTACATGATCTCCACCCAGTGTCACATCCGGTGAAGTCTTTACTGATACCGAACCAACTGGAGATGGTGGAGTAGCATCAACCTTCACCCCCTGCGATACTTCCTTGGTCTCCATCCTTTCCACCTGCTGAGAGACGGTAGACTTCAACACTGAAGTCTCATCAAACGTGACATGCCGACTCAACACGATCTTCTTGTTTTTGGGGTCCTATGCCTTTCACATTTCCCTTGACACCCAAAAATACAAATTTCTTTGCTCGCGGATTCAGCATGCCATCTTTGGCATTGAAGTAGGTCGGACTTTTAAATTCCCACAGCGAACTATGATCTTGAGCAGTTTTCCCAGACCAAACCTTTATTGGAGCTTTACCTCCTATCTCAGTCGATCCATTTATAAGATGGCTAGCATACATAATCGTCTCTGCCCAAAACGATTTGTCTAATCTTGCATTAGACAACAAGCACCGAACCTTCTCCAGAAAAGAACAATTTATTTTCTTAGCCAACCCATGTATACCTTGTGTGAAGTGAGTACTAATGCCAGTTTTCTGGAAAATCGTAGGAATTGGTTCATGTCTCTTTCAACATTAACAATCTGTTGCTCCTTGATCTTCCTACCTATCTGCTTCTCCATTCTTCCTTTCTACTTTACCAACATATCTATGTTGGCCCAAAGGCCCATCACTCTAGTTTTGATGATGATTAACTCATGTAGTTATAATACTAATAATCTTGGGTCTATTTAGTCTCAGATATTTGATCAAGATCTAGGTGTTTAGCTTAACAAATGATTTAAAGCTAAGTTTTGGAGCTAACACATATTGATTCAAGAGCTCGCATATCCAGATCACATCAAGTACTCAAGAGGAGTCTATCTCATTGATCAAGGTTTGGACCAAGTCAAAAAGGAGAAGAAGATTTTTAAGAGAAGATTTTCATGAAGACTTGTGTCGTGTTTGTAAATGTTAAGATTTGTTTTTAGATAAAATGTAAAGGATAGATTAGTTGTGGATTGCTCAAGTTCATATACACACACAAATTTATATGTGTTTTCATAAGATAGTTTTGAATTTAGAAAAATACCGTTTTAAAGCTTATGTCAAAAACATAGATATTTCATCTTATATGTGTATTGGATCGTATCCATATACACTAAGCTTCAAAAGCATTCAAAGTATCTTGTTTTTGTATTTGGAGAAGTTTTGGGAAATTTTTTTTTTTAATTTGGAGATTGTTTTTGAAAATACAGATATTTGTTTAAGGCAAAATTTCTATATTACATAAATAATTCAAAATGTTTATAATATGTGTTGATTTTTGATCAAACATGTTTGTACATCAAAGTGTTTCAAAGAACTCATTTTTGTAGATTTTTAGTGATTTTATGGGATTTTATAAGAAAATATAAAACCAAGTTTTAATCCCTAAAAATGTTTGACCAGGTCTTTTGGCAGTCGATCGATCAATCGACTGAGCCAAAAGTCAGTCGACCGGACAGTCGACCGATGTGCACAAAATGTGCACGGCCAATTAGCTGGTGGGCCAATCGATCGGGCGGTCGACCATCCAGAGAGCTTTGCTCTCTGGATCTGGCCCCGGTCGACTGGCCAGAGAGCTCTGCTCTCTGGATCTGACCTCGGTTGACCGGGCAGTCGACTGGCAGGACAAAGCCTAGGATCGGTCGACCGGGCGGTCGACCGGTGGTTGAATGGTCAGAAATTTGACCGTTGGCCGGTCAACCGACAACAACGTCAGCTGCTGATTTGGCCTGTAATGGCTAGTTTTGGGAGCCTATAAAATGGGGTTCCCTTGGGTTGTTTTCCACAAGATTTAAAGAGGATTTTTTAGCTAATTTTTCCTACCTATCTTAGTGGTTTTATCCATATGTTTTAGAGCTAATACTTCCATATCAAAAGGGGAGTTTTCAAGAATGTTTTTCGAAAAAGATTTCTTGAGTTTTTTCTCCACTATCTTGTTTTCTCACACATACTTGAGCTATCCATTGCTATACCAATCCTCTAGGGATCTTTGTTGTGAGAGTGTTTGCAGTGATCAAAGTGTTGAGATCATCAAAGTGTTCATCTTGTATTTGAGGAGGCGAACTTGTAAGTTCGTGTTGTTTCGAGTTCTTGTGGGAGCTCGGTGTAGAGGTGCGGCCTCGACAAGCTAGTGTACTTCCGTGTGTTGTTCTTGCAGGAACAGGAGAGGGACTAGTGAGTCCAAGAAGTTCTAGTGTGAACTCGTTGTACGTGTTGCGGCACCGAGTGATCCAGTGGGATCGATTTTAGTGGAAATCCTTCATAGTGTTGAAGGCGGGGACGTAGAGCAGTGGCTCGAACCTCGAAACAAATCTCCTGTGTTTGTGGTTGCTCTCTTTCTCACTTGTGTTTATATGTTGCATGCTTACTTTGCTTATATCTTTATATGTTTAATATATCTTGTGCTCTATTATTATATGCTTGGAATTGTTTTCTCACACTTGTATTCAACCAAGAGAGCCATAGTGGTACCTCAATTCTTAATCTAGAGGAATCTTGAGGAGATAGTTCAGAGCCCTTCACCAAAAATTCGGCTACACTCTTGTGTTATACTTGGCGTGTTTAGCTTAATAGTTTTAGTTTGCTTAATTAGTTTTTAAGTCTGCATTATTCATCATTAGATTAGCTAGTCACCTATTAACCCCCTCCAGGTGACCTACAAGTGGTATCAGAGCTCGGTGCTCTTAATTTGGGTCTAACAACCTTGAGTTTAAAATCCTCATTTTTAGCTAATCACAATATTTGCTTATACACACACATGAATTTTATGTCACCTCCCATGTTTGACATTCTTAACATTCAAACTTGGAAAGTTAAGATGTCCATGTACCTCAAAGCCCTAGGTATTCATGTTTACCTTGCCACAATTAAAAATTCATATTGTTTAAATAGAAAACATCTAGAGGCAAATGCAAAAGCCCTTCATGCTTTAAAGAGTACCCTAAATGATGAATATTTATTTAGGGTTGCTAATTTTGATTCGGCTTTTATAGTATGGAACATTATAGTCTTCCTTGACGAACAAAAGCAATACTATGCAGGGAGCGACTCAGATGATGGAAGTGATGCTTCTAAGATATGCTGCATGGTCCAAGGGGATAACCCCCTTGAGGTAAATTTTGAATTCGAGCTTGATGAGGATGTTGACATATGAAATTTTGAATTCGAGCTTGATGAGGATGTTGACATGCCATATGATGAGCTTACTTTATTTTGTCAACAACTTCTTGAAAAATATGATTTGCTTTAAAAGGACCATAAAAGATTGAAGAATAAATATGATTCCATTTCAAAAAAAGGATTCTTTTCAAAATAAATTTGAAAACATTTCAAAAGAAAATGAATTTTTGAAAAAGGAGAATATTTCCTTAGCTTCAAAATTAAATGATATTTGTGAAGGAAATAAATCTTTGAAAAATAAATCACTTTGGTGGAAAAAGAAAAAGAGATTACTTTGGATGAAAATAACTCTTTGAAAATAAAAATTATTTCAAAAGAAAAAGAAAATATTTCTAAAAAAAGATTATTGATTCTCATTCTTACCATGATCTTCATGCTACTATTGATAAAATTCAAGTCTTGAAAAATAGAATTAATTGTTTGAGCTCAACTTTGAACAATTGTGCATGTAATCATTCTAGATTGAAAACCTTGTTTCAAAAGAAACAAGCTCCACATGTCCATGCACATAACCCACGACCTACATATGCACACTATGCACATCATGATCACACTCATTCTCATATGCATGATAGAGTGTATAAATATACACATTAAGGCCGCAAAGGCCATCTTGCAAGATTTTGCTTTGATAGACTAAATTCTACAAATTTTGCAAATAAAAATGTTTGGGTTCTTTATGATGCTAACCCCCGTGGACCCAAAAGAAAATGGGTACCAAAATTCTCACCTCTTGTATTTGATGTAGGTGTGGACTCTCACATGACATGAGAGGGTTGGTGCCTTGGTGATGGATGCATGATGAACCAGATAGACATACCCTATTGATGCATCCCTATCAAGGAAGTTCTGTGGTTTGGTAATTATTTCTAAACTCCCATTTTTGTTTACAAGCTTTTACATTGATAATTAGCAAATTTTGATTTTATATTAAATAATCATGTTTTGTATTTCATGTGGTGAATGCTTGTTTAGATATAGTTTTTATTAAAACTTGTGTGTATACTTGTACAAGTAGTGAGCTATTCTTGATTATTATATGTTTGTACTTCAATGCTCATTTGTACTCATTGCATGTACATGTATGACCTAGTTTTGATGACTATTTTATTTATACTTATTTTCCCTATTTTTGCGCATGTTTTGCTTCATATATATGCTATTTTTGTTTAAAACTAATAAATATACATGTATACCTTTGAGTCACTTGCCTTCATGCAAATTCTATTATGGACTCGTTTGTGTTTGGGATATGTATGTATATTTTTATTTTTGATAGAATATACATATACCTTGATGTTTGTTTATATTTGATGAAAATTTTAGTTTTTATGGTTTTCACGTTTTAGATAAAAGAATTTCATGTTTGTTTTGAGCCTTATTGACTATTTCATGAATATGCTATTCACATGATTCTTATGCACTCATATTACTTTTGTTTACTCATATACTTATTTTATGAGCACATTTTTGAGTTTTATCGATCTTGAATGACAATCTTTGTGTGCTTAGCAATGTTTCATGAGATATATATTATTTGGTTTCATGTTTGAAGGATTTTTAACTAGTTATTCAAAAATTACTTTAAACTAGTTATTTATTCTTTATTTGGTAGTGTTTTCAATGTACAACTATTTTCAAATCTTATTTTTGAAAACTTCTACCCTTTAAGGGTGGTTGGATGGACGACCATACCTTGTATACCCTTACTGAAAATCTGTTTAAACATGTGCATGAAAAAGGTGGTAGCTATGAGTTATACACATGATCTTCATGTTATTTCATCTTTGTATACTCATATATATTTTCTTATATATGTATGATTCAAAATTCAAATAGTATCAATTTCAATTGGTATATACATGTTCATACATATATATGATTTGATTGTGCTTGTTTATAATAACTTTACATGTTTAAAGCACAAATTATTTTTATGCTAAGCTTGACTTAAATTTAAATATCAATGGTATCTTAATAAGCTTATGCATTGTTCTCTTTTGATATCTCAAAAAAATTTTTTGTTATCTACAAGTGGTATCTACAAGTGGTACCAATTTTAGTTTTGTCAACTACAATTTGATTTCATTGGTATCATAATTTATTTTGTTGACTTCTAAAATTTCAAAATTAAAAAAAGGTTTCAAAATTTCATGATATGAATTGCCTATATACAAGGGGAGCTTAACACCTCTTCTATATATAGATTTATGTTGAGTGTATCTTATATTGAGGAGCTTGACATCTCTTCTTTATGTGGTACACGTATGTAGGGGGAGCTTAACATCTCCGCTTATACATTACATATTATATTTTATGTGAGTTAGAATTTTGTCATCCCTTCTTCATGTAATGCATGTATGCAGAGGGCGCTAACTTTACGTCTTTCCTCTTCATGAATATATATCGCATATACATCTTTATTATTTGATTTGTTTTCGCCCCTTTGCTGATGAATTGACAAAAAGAGGGAAAAGAATTTTGAGAGTTTATATATGCAAGTTTATTTTCTTATTTATGCAAAAAGAGGAGAAGAATTTGGTGAATTTGGTGAGTTTATGCATGTTTATCTCCTTGTTTATGCATATATATTTTTGTTTAGTTTATACACTTTATTGAATATCCTTATGTTTATTACCATGTATGAGTTAAGGGGGAGCTTCTATGAAGCTTAACTTTAATCCATGCATATATAACTCCATGAGTTTTGTCATCATCAAAATGGGGGAGATTGTTGGCTTGTTGGCCCAAATGCCCATCCTCTAGTTTGATGATGATTAATTTATGTAGTTATGGCACTAATGATCTTGTGTTTATTTAGTCTCAGATATTTGATCAAGATCTTAGTTGGTGTTTAGCTTCAACAAAAGAGTTGAAGTCAAGTTTTAGAGTTAGCACGTGTTGATTCAAGAGCTCGCGTATCAAGATCGCATCAAGTACTCAAGAAGAGCCTAGCTCATGGATCAAGGTTTGGACAAAGTCAAGAAGGAGAAAAGAATTTTCAAGAGAAGATTTTCATGAAGACTTGTGTGAAAAACACCTAGAGGGGGGGTGAATAGGTGTAATTGCTAATCTAATGATCTTTTTGAACTAAGTATGATGAATGATGCAACGATCTCTCAAAAACAAGACTAAGAGCCGAATACCCCTTGCGAGGTTCTGAACTCCTTCCTCCCAATTCCCTTGATATGGGTTAGAGGTGCGCAATGCAACCTTGTTGTATTGAGATATGATCGATCAAGGCAAAGTATGATGATGAGAAATGAGATGCACACAATATATCACAAGAATTACAAGCTTGAATTAAAAGCACAAAGAAGATACAAGATCACAAGCAAGTAATAAGGAGCAATAAAGTGTTAGAGGAATTTAAAGCAAGAATTGGACGCAAAGGCAATCGCAAACACAAATATTTGTTTCGAGGTTCGAGCCACCGCTCTACTCCCCGCCTTCACCTCCGTGAAGGGTTTCCACTATCCACCGATGACGCCTTTACAATTTGGTCTACCGAAGACCGAGCACCGAGCTCCACCGAGTACAAAGGACCTCTACCGAAGAGGTTGCTCCACAAGGAAAGGATTACAAGAACAAAGTGATCACAACAAGATCACTACACTTTTTCTCAAACTCTTTTACAAACACTCTCACTTCAATTACAACTTCACTATAGAATGAGTATAGGATTTTGGCTCTATGAAGTGTGGTGAGAAAACTTCAGTTGTAGAGTGATATAGACAATCAAACACAACTGAAAAACAAACTTTAAAAGAATTGGAATGAAGGCTTTAAACTCTTTTCTTTTCTCTTTTGAAAACAACACAAACTTGAGTATTTTTCTTGGTGGTATGCAAGAGAGACTTCTCCTCTATTTATAGGGTTAAAAATAGGTTAAAAACAATTCTTTACACCTAATTTGACCTGCAAAAGCTCCCCAACAACTCCCTAAAAGTCTGTTAAAGCAGAAAAAAGAAACAGATTTTCAGAAATGCCCAAAGAGGAAAGAGCCGTTGGATTGTTGTAGGCCTGGCGGTCGACCGATCCGGTCGACCGCCAGCCCAGCTGCAAAGAGCCGTTGGCTCTCGGTCGACCGGTCCGGTCGACCGTCCCAAAAGAGGAAACACAGTTTCCTTCTTCCGGTCGACCGGTCCGGTCGACTCAGAAAACCAGAGAGCAGAGTGCTCTTGGTCGGTCGACCGGTGCGGTCGACCGATGGACGTGCACAGACGTGCACGTCCAGGCTATGGCGCCGGTCGACCGGGCCGGTCGGCCGGTCAGCCTGAAATGGGAAAACTGCAGGATTTTGAACTTGGAAAATTTGAAAAATTGTTTTAGGTTTAAACAAACTAGAGTGACATGTTAGTAGGAGTATGTATACATGATCTAGACAAGATATTTATTTTATAACACTTAGGTTCATGTAAATCTCTACTAAGGTATGAAACCAAATTTTGAAAATGAAAACAAGACCAAATTTTATCAAAACCAAATTTTGTGTGTGTGTGTATCCTAGAGCCAAATAACCAAGACTCAAACTTTAACATTCTATTCTTACAATGATTCTAAGGACTTCAAGATCTTCAATAGGCTTCTTCATATGATCTTCAACACTTGTTCCTTGAGCCCAATTGGAGTTGACTTGAGTCCAAATCCTTGTATTTGTGAGAGAAGACTTCTAGAATGAATAGAAACCTGAAGCACACTTAAACAACAAATATTATTAGTACAAATAACTAATATGTTTTGTAATCATCAAAATACACTAATCATGGGTGATTGTAACCTTGGGCCAACAATCTCCCCCTTTTTGATGATGACAAAACATATAAGTTATTTAAACAAATAAAGGAAGAAGAGCTTGGAAAGCTCCCCCTCAAACAATGCTATGTAAAAAAATAACTATTAGTGAGATACATGAAGCATTGAAAACCCAATATTTTTGTCAAAAGCTTAAATACCATTTGAAATCAAACTTAATACCAATTAAACTTATACTTTTTCTTTAAACTTATAGTAAATAAATCAAACTTATACTTTTTCTCTTTAAACTTATAGTAAATAAACTAAACTCAAACTATAAGCAAACTTATTTCTTTTTCAATAAACACTTTAATTAAACTTATATATTTTTTTCCATGAAATGAAACTCAAATAGTATCAAACTTAAACTTTTAAATCATTTAAATCAACAAACTTATTCTCCCCCTTTTTGTCATACATCAAAAAGGGTTAAAACAAAACACCAAAATAGAAATATTTTTAAGAATCTATCATGCAAACATTCAACTCACCACAAATAAATGAAAATCTAGCATAATCTAGAGGTTTAGTAAAAATATCGGCAAGTTGAAAATCGGTAGAAACATAGTCAATATCAATATCACCTTTCTCATAATGATCTCTAAGAAAGTGATATCTAATGTCAATGTGTTTGGTTTTACTATGTTGATTTGCATTCTTTGTCATGTGAATAGTACTAGTATTATCACAAAATATTTTAACATGATCAAAGTGTAAATCATAGTCAAGGAGAGTATGTTTCATCCAAAGAACTTGTGCACAACAAGCTCCGGCTGCAACATACTCCGCCTCGGCGGTTGATAGGGCTACCGAATTTTACTTTTTGGAAGACCAAGATACAAGACAATTACCTAAGAATTGACATGTTCCACTTGTGCTCTTCCTATCTACCCTACAACCCGCATAGTCGGCATCCGAAAAACTAGTCATTGAAAATTGGCCGGTTTTCGGATACCACAAACCCATTTCAATGGTGCCCTTAAGGTATCTAATTATGCGTTTTACCGCAATTATGTGAGACTCTTTAGGACAAGATTGAAAACATGCACAAAGACAAACGGAAAACATGATATCCGGCCTACTAGCCGTCAAATAAAGCAAACTACCAATCATGCTACGATATAATTTAATGTCTACACTTTTACCTTGTTCATCCTTGTCAAGCTTTGTAGTTGTTACCATGGGAGTTTTGCTTACTTTCGATCCTTCAAGCCCAAACCTTTTGATTAGTTCCTTTGTGTACTTGGCTTGATTGATGAAGATCCCATCCTTCTTTTGCTTGATTTGGAGTCCAAGGAAATAGTTGAGTTCCCCCATCATAGACATTTCGAATTCATCCTTCATGCATGATTCAAAAGCTTGGCAAAGAGATTCATTAGTAGAACCAAAAATAATATCATCCACATAAATTTGCACAATAAGAATATCCTTTTCTACATGTTTTGTAAACAAAGTTGTGTCAATTTTACCTTTCTTAAAACCATTTGAAATCAAAAATGAAGAAAGTCTTTCATACCAAGCCCTAGGGGCTTGTTTTAAACCATAAAGAGCTTTATCTAATTTAAAAACAAAATCCGGATGTGTAGGATCAACAAACCCGGGGGTTGTTCAACATACACCTCCTCTTCAATAAATCCATTTAGAAAAGCACTCTTAACATCCATTTGAATTAATTTGAAATCTTTATATGAGGCAAAAGCTAGTGTCATCCGTATGGCTTCAAGCCGTGCTACGGGTGCAAAGGTTTCTTCAAAATTGATCCCTTCGATTTGAGTGTAACCTTGGGCAACTAACCTAGTCTTGTTTCTAACTATATAACCCGATTCATCCAACTTGTTCTTAAAGATCCACTTAGTACCAATTGTTGGTCTATCGTGGGGCCTAGGAACAAGGTGCCAAACTTGGTTGCGCTCAAATTGATTGAGCTCCTCTTGCATGGCTAGTAACCAATATGAATCGGCCTCGGCTTCGAGGACATTTTTGGGTTCAATATGAGAAATGAATGCATAGTTACCACAATAGTCATGAAGTCTAGAGCGAGTAGTTACCCCTTTTGATACTTCACCTATGACGAGGTCCTTGGGATGATGTGGATTGTATCTCCAATCCTTTGGTAGTGGTTGAGTAGGCTCCACCTCATGTGTTTGATTTTCATTTCCTTGTGCCTCTTCCACCTTAGCTTCGCTTCCTTCATCATCCTTTGGTTTGTCTCCCATAGTAGAAGCATCCTCCAAGGTCACTTTCTCCAAACCTTCATCCAATGCATCTATTTCTACAACATTCTTAACAAACTTGTTAGATTCCTCAAACTTAACATGAATAGACTCTTCAATAGTCAATGATGATCTAATGAAAACTCTATAAGCCTTACTAGTGTTTGAGTAACCTACAAAAATAGCCTCATAAGATCTAGCATCAAACTTTCCTAAATTATCTTTTGTATTTAAAACAAAACATTTGCATCCAAAAACTTTGAAATAAGAAACATTTAGTTTTCTAGAAAAGTACATTTCAAAAGAAGTTTTAGTAGTATTTTTACATAAGAAAACACGATTTGATATATAGCATGATGTATTAACGGCCTCGGCCCATAAATAATGTGGTAGACCGTATTCACTTAGCATTGTCCTAGCCATCTCTTGTAATGTTCTATTTTTCCGTTCAACTACTCCATTTTGTTGTGGAGTTCTAGGACAAGATAGTTCATGCTTTATTCCATGTTCATCACAAAAAGTGGTAAAGGGTTGGTTAATGAATTCACCTCCTCTATCACTTCTTATTCTCAAAATCGAAACATCTTTTTCTTTTTCAACTCTTTTCTTAAAAATTTGGAAATACGAAAATGCTTGGTTTTTGTGTTCAAGAAAGAAAACCCAAGTAAACCTTGAAAAGTCATCAACCAAAACATAAGCAAATCTATTCCCACTTAGACTTTTGGTTTGTGTAGGGCCAAAAAGATCCATATGGATTAACTCCAAAGGACGTGATGTCATGATATCCTTAATTGACTTGAAAGAAGACTTAGTTTGTTTCCCAAATTGACATGCGTCACAAACTCGGTCCTTTTCAAAATTCAAGCAAGGAATACCTTTCACCATTTCCTTTGTGTTTAACCTAAAAATGTGATCAAAAGAAATATGGCCTAATCTCCTATGCCACAACCAAGAGTCATCATCGAGGGCTTTCAAATAAGTAATATTACAAGACATATTTAACATATCAATCATATAAACATTACTTTCACGAAAACCGAAAATACACAAACATTAGAAGTTCTATCAATTACTTTACAAGCAACATTATCAAAAACAATATCAAAACCTTTATCACAAAGTTGACTAACACTCAAGAGATTATGCTTGAGGCCATCAACTAAAACTACATTTTCAATTAAAGGAGAGGTGCCAAGTTTTACATTACCAATACCGATGATTTTACCCTTGGCGTCATCTCCGAAGGTGACGGTGCCACCTTCATGATATCTTGATAGGGTTGCAAAGTTGTTGATGTCCCAAGTCATGTGCCTTGAGCAACCGCTATCAAGATACCACAATTCTCTACGTCGTTAGGCTTTGGAAAGTACCTACATCATTTAACATAATTGTTGATTTTGGTACCCAAACTTTCTTGGGTCCTTTAAAGTTAGTCCCTCGAACCCAAATATTATGATGTGATGCATATAGTCTATCATAGCAAAAATTGGCTAAGTGTCCTTTCCGCCCACAATGTGAACATGAGAACACTCTACCATACATGAATGCATGATGTGTACGTGTAGTGTGAGCATGTTTGGGGTTTTGTCATGTTGTTTAGGTTGTGTAGCATGAACATGAACATGACCATGAGCATTTTTCTTTGGGGCTTGTTTCTTAGGAAACATAGCCTCAATTTTCTTCTTGTTAAACTCACAATTTTTCAAAATAACACTTAATGAGTCTAATCTTTCCTTAAGCATAGAAACTTCATTAGAATCAATTAGTGGGGCCTTACCTTTGCAAGAAATCTTATATTTTTCAAAATCATTTTTAGTAGTGGCCAAGGTGGAAACCAAATCATCCTTTTCTTTTGTAAGAGTAAAAACTTGATGACTTAAAGATTCATTTTCCTTTTTCATTTTTAAATACTTTTCTTTAAGAAATCATAATTTTGTGACAACTCAACAAAAGCCTCTTCTAATTCATCCATAGAAAGCTCATTATCATGGGAAGGGGAAGAGGTTACCTTGCTTGTGCCTTCATTAGCCATGAAGCACATGTTGGCGGTGTCTATTTCTTCCTCAGATTCGGTCTCCGAATCCCAAGTTGCCTTCATAGCCTTCTTCTTGTAGGGCTTCTTTGATGTGGAGGGCTTAGCTTTGTCCGGACACTCCGCAATAATGTGTCCGGGCTTTTGGCAATTGAAACAAGTGATCCTTCTTTCTTCTTTGCCTCCTTGCCATCTTCTTCTACCTTGGTACTTCGCCTTGTTGTACATCCTCCGGACATTCTTAACAAGGAGTGAGAGCTCCTCATCATCTTTTTCTTCATCGTCTTCATCGGAGTATGTAGCTTGACTCTTGAAGGCGATAGTCTTCTTTTTGGAAGGAGCCATATCCTCCCTTGCTTTCCTTTCTATCTCATGGTTTTGAGGTTCCCAATGAGACCTATAAGCTCCATCTCTTCATTGTCGTTGAGTTCCTTCAAGGTTGTTGCTTTAACTTCCCATGAAGGAGGAAGAGCTCGGATGATCTTCCTTACTCTTTGATCATTGTTGATATCTTCACCTAAAGAAGAGAGTCCATTAGTAATCTTGGTAAATCTTGTAACCATATCATCTATGGTTTCATTTTCTTGCATGCTAAATGTTTCATATTGGGACCGAAGAAGGTCAATCTTAGCCTTCTTTACTTGTGAGGTCCCCTCATGTGTGACTATCAAGTGTGACTAAATCTCATATGCGGATTTGCAATGGATAACCCTAGAAATGTCATCATCATTAAGGGCTTGAAGAAGTGCATAGTGAGCTTTGGCATTGGCATCGAATTCCTTAGTCTCTATTTCAGACCAAGTGGATTCGTCACCGGGGGGTACATTAAAGGACTTAGTCACGGCTTTTGCAACTCGGCTACCTAGAGATTGCAAAAACACGGTCATCTTAACTTTCCATATGGGAAAGTTAAGTCCATCAAACTTAGGAGGGGTCTTAATTCCATCGGCCATTTTTACTATATGAATATGAATGAAATGATTAGCAAATTAGGATCTTCTCTAAGGTTGTTAAGCCAAATCCTAGAGTCCAAGCTCTGATACCAATTGAAAAATACCTAGAGGGGGGGTGAATAGGTGTAATTGCTAATCTAATGATCTTTTTGAACTAAGTATGATGAATGATGCAACGATCTCTCAAAAACAAGACTAAGAGTCGAATACCCCTTGCGAGGTTCTGAACTCCTTCCTCCCAATTCCCCTTGATATGAGTTAGAGGTGCGCAATGCAACCTTGTTGTATTGAGATATGATCGATCAAGGCAAAGTATGATGATGAGAAATGAGATGCACACAATATATCA
Organism: Agave tequilana; assembly: GCA_038442645.1. Lineage (NCBI taxonomy): Eukaryota > Viridiplantae > Streptophyta > Magnoliopsida > Asparagales > Asparagaceae > Agave > Agave tequilana. The sequence continues at coordinate 62,602 of JAVJIF010007172.1, forward strand.
CAAGAATTACAAGCTTGAATTAAAAGCACAAAGAAGATACAAGATCACAAGCAAGTAATAAGGAGCAATAAAGTGTTAGAGGAATTTAAAGCAAGAATTGGACGCAAAGGCAATCGCAAACACAAATATTTGTTTCGAGGTTCGAGCCACCGCTCTACTCCCCGCCTTCACCTCCGTGAAGGGTTTCCACTATCCACCGAGGACGCCTTTACAATTTGGTCTACCGAAGACCGAGCACCGAGCTCCACCGAGTACAAAGGACCTCTACCGAAGAGGTTGCTCCACAATGAAAGGATTACAAGAACAAAGTGATCACAACAAGATCACTACACTTTTTCTCAAACTCTTTTACAAACACTCTCACTTCAATTACAACTTCACTATAGAATGAGTATAGGATTTTTGGCTCTATGAAGTGTGGTGAGAAAACTTCAGTTGTAGAGTGATATAGACAATCAAACACAACTGAAAAACAAACTTTAAAAGAATTGAAATGAAGGCTTTAAACTCTTTTCTTTTCTCTTTTGAAAACAACACAAACTTGAGGATTTTTCTTGGTGGTATGCAAGAGAGACTTCTCCTCTATTTATAGGGTTAAAAATAGGTTAAAAACAATTTCTTTACACCTAATTTGACCTGCAAAAGCTCCCCAACAACTCCCTAAAAGTCTGTTAAAGCAGAAAAAAGAAACAGATTTTCAGAAATGCCCAAAGAGGAAAGAGCCGTTGGATTGTTGCAGGCCTGGCGGTCGACCGGTCCGGTCGACCGCCAGCCCAGCTGCAAAGAGCCGTTGGCTCTCGGTCGACCGTCCCAAAAGAGGAAACACAGTTTCCTTCTTCCGGTCGACCGGTCCGGTCGACTCAGAAAACCAGAGAGCAGAGTGCTCTTGGTCGGTCGACCGGTGCGGTCGACCGACGGACGTGCACAGACGTGCACGTCCAGGCTATGGCGCCGGTCGGCCGGGCCGGTCGGCCGGTCAGCCTGAAATGGGAAAACTGCAGGATTTTGAACTTGGAAAAATTTGAAAAATTGTTTTAGGTTTAAACAAACTAGAGTGACATGTTAGTAGGAGTATGTATACATGATCTAGACAAGATATTTATTTTATAACACTTAGGTTCATGTAAATCTCTACTAAGGCATGAAACCAAATTTTGAAAATGAAAACCAGACCAAATTTTATCAAAACCAAATTTTGTGTGTGTGTGTATCCTAGAGCCAAATAACCAAGACTCAAACTTTAACATTCTATTCTTACAATGATTCTAAGGACTTCAAGATCTTCAATAGGCTTCTTCATATGATCTTCAACACTTGTTCCTTGAGCCCAATTGGAGTTGACTTGAGTCCAAATCCTTGTATTTGTGAGAGAAGACTTCTAGAATGAATAGAAACCTGAAGCACACTTAAACAACAAATATTATTAGTACAAATAACTAATATGTTTTGTAATCATCAAAATACACTAATCATGGGTGATTGTAACCTGGGCCAACATTGTGTTATGTTTGTAAGTGTTAAGATTTATTTTTAGATAAAATATAAAGGAAAGATTAGTTGTGGATTGCTCAAGTTCATATACACAGAAATAAAATTTATATGTGTTTTCATAAGATATTAGAAAAATACCGTTTTAGAGCTTATTGTCAAAAACATAGATATTTCATCTTATATGTGTATTGGATCATATCTATACACACTAAGCTTCAAAAGTGTTTAAAATATCTTATTTTTGTATTTGAAGAAGTTTTGAAAATTTTAAATTTGGAGATTGTTTTTGAAAAATACAGATTTTTGTTCAAGGCAAAATTTCTATATTACAAAAATGGTTCAAAATGTTTATAATATGTATTGATTTTTGATCAAACATGTTTGTACATCAAAGTATTTCAAAGAACTAATTTTTGTAGATTTTTAGTGATTTTATGGGATTTTATAAGAAAATATAAAACTAAGTTTTAATCCCTGAAAATGTCTGACCAGGTCTTCTGGCAGTCCACCGACCGGTCGACCGAGGCAGAAATCAGTCGACCGGATGGTCGATCGACGTGCACAAAACGTGCACGGCCAATTGGCTGGTGGGCCGGTCGAGTGGGCGGTCGACCGTCCAGAGAGCTTTGCTCTCTGGATCTGGCCCTAGTCGATCAGGCGGTCGACCGGCCAGAGAGTTCTGCTCTCTGGATCCGACCTTGGTCGACCGGGTGGTCGACCAGTAGGTCAAATCCCAAGATCGGTCGACCGGGCGGTCGACCAGGTAGCTGCAACGGTCAGAAATTTGACCGTTGGCCGATCGACCGGCCGGTCGACCGACAGCAGCGTCAGCTGCTGATTTGGCCTGCAACAACTAGTTTTTGGGAGCCTATAAAATAGGGTTCCCTTGGGCTGTTTTCTACAAGATTTGAAGAGGGTTTTTGAGCTAGTATTTTCTACCTATTTTATTGGTTTTCTCCATATGTTTTAGAGCCAATCTTCCATATCAAAAGGAGAGTTTTCAAGAGTGTTTTTCAAAAGAGATTTCTTGAGTTTTTCTTCCACTACTCTATCTTGTTTTCTCACTCATACTTGAGCTATCTATTTCTATATCATTCCTCTAGGGATCTTTTTTGTGAGAGTGTTTGCGGTGATCAAAGTGTTGAGATCATCAAAGTGTTCATCTTGTATTTGAGGAGGCGAACTTACGGGTTCGTGCTGTTTCGAGTTCTTATGGGAGCTCGATGTAGAGGTGCAGCCTCGGCAAGCTAGTGTGCTTGCATGTGTTATTCTTGCGGGAACAAGAGAGGGGCTAGTGAGTCTAAGGAGTTCTAGTGTGAACTTGTTGTAGGTGTTGCAGCACCGAGTGATCCAGTGGGATCGATTTAGTTGAAATCCTTCATAGTGTTGAAGGTAGGGACGTAGAGCAGTGGCTCGAGCCTCAAAATAAATCTCCCGTATTTGCGATTGCGCTCTCTTTCTCTCTCTCTCACTTGTGTTTATATGTTGCATGCTTACTTTGCTTATATCTTTATATGCTTGATATATCTTGTGCTCTATTGTTATATGCTTGGGATTGTTTGCTCACACTTGTATTCAACCAAGAGAGCCATAGTAGCACCTCAACTCTTAATCTAGAGGAATCTTGAGGAGATAGTCCAGAGCCCTACACTCTTGTGTTATACTTGGCGTGTTTAGCTTAATTAGTTTTTAATTCTGCATTATTCATCGTTAGATTAGCTAGTCACCTATTCACCCCCCTCTAGGTGACCTCCAATCTAGGGCTTCATACCTTTGTCTCCTGGGATATATTCAATAATGCCTAGATAAATTATCAATAAAAGAGACAAAGTACCTGTGACCTCCAAGCGATGCAGTTTTAGCAGGTCCCCAAACGCTTACGTGAACGCAATCAAGAAGACTTTCTGAGTGGTGAGTACTGGTACTGAATTTCACCTTCTTCTTGTCCAGAGCGCTGTGCTCACCAACCAAGTTGCAGGTAGCAGCACCTTCCGACGATCCCTTCTTTAAGATTTTTCACCTCCATGTCTGACCTTCATCTGCCAGACCTATGTGCCACCATCATCTGAAGAAGTAGAAGTCTCCCCTGATCTGTAACTGTACTACCCTTCAAGTAGTAGAGATTATTCCGATGGACGCCCTTCATAACCACTATTGAGCCTTAGGTCATCTTGAGAACACAACCTCGAAAGATACCACAAGACCCAATGCTTTCAAAGCACCAACAGAGATAAGATTTCTTTTGAGGTGAGGTACATACCTCACCTCCTTCAATTCTCATACTATTCCATCAAACATCTTGATACGGACTGTACCCATCCCTTCCACATTACACGGATGATCATCACCCATGACCGTGAAGCATCCATTTAGCTTTTCAAAGCTAGAGAATCAGGCCCTGTTCGGGCACACATGATAGGTTGCTCCGGTATCTAAGATCCACTCAGAATTATCTGAGTAACCAACACTAGGAGTAGCAACTGAGAGAGAGAGAGAGTACCGATGAGTCTGACTCTGATCTATCCACCTGTGATGTACTAGTTTGAGTACTGACCGCCTTCTCGAGATTTGCCTCGGTCATCAGCTCCTTCTTCTTACCTTTGGCCTTCGGATGTCAACCTTTTAGTGCCCTAGTTCCTTGCACAAGGCGCACTGATTCCTCTTCAGATCTTTGAAGCCTGATCCGGATTTCGATCTTCTTTGATCATCTCTTCCCTTCCTATTAGAACTCCTGCCTCTTACTGTCAATGCCTCTGCTGTTGTGCTCCCCGAAGAAGACAGTTTGTCCTGTCTTCTTACTTCATAACTCACAAGAGCAGGAGATACCTCACTGTAGCTAAGGAATCTTCTTTCATTGATCAATGTAAGAGTAAAGGTCTCATACGCTTTCTGAGGAAGAGAATTCAATAGAATTACTGCCTTATCCTCTTCATCAATCTCCAATGTTGGAACTTGATTTGATGATACATTTGTGAAGCCATTTCATTGGAGCTTTATCTCACAAGCTTATACAAGAGTCCTACATATTCAAGACTTCCCAAGGATAATGGCTATGGATGTGTATTGTAATGTTTATTAGAATGTTAAAAGCCTTGAACACACACACACATCACAAGCCCTATAGTCGACTTGTACTCTTGATTAGTCGACTTATATCACCTATAGTCGGCTTACTCATAACTATAGTCGACTTAGATTTTACCTCAGATACATACCAACTCTCTGTTTCCATCTACATACCATGATTAGTCGACTTATACTTTTCCTTAGTCGACTAATAATAGTTGTTGTCGACTTATAAATACTTCTGGTCGACTAAGTTCAGTTTCCAGAAACATGTCATTTGTATCAGTCATTCCCTAGTCGACTACTACAGGCAAAACGTGATACCCTAGTCGACTAACCCTTTTCCTCAAGTTGACTAATGGTACTTTCTGATTGTTAGTCAGTTTCTAATTTTTGGTGTTTTATCTAACATTTCAAAATTCAAATTCAAGTTAATAACTTCCCTAACTGACTATAGATTTCACCTATAAATAGGGATGTTATCCTAGGCTAAATCACAAATTCATATCAATAGTTTTCTGCCCAAAAACTCTGTTCAAAAATCTGTTTTTCAGAAAACTGTTTCCACTTTCTATTCTTCACAAAAATTTTAATACTTTAATGAAGAATTCTGAGAGTCCACCTATAAGAGTCCTTGTTCACAATCACATATAGATTCAAGACTTATAGGGTTGATTGTAATCACTCAAAGAGAAAGATTGTACAAAAGCGTCTTCGGGTTGAAGAGAAGTTGTATAAGGTTTTGTTGTCTTCTTGGTGTTAAGAAGAGTTATAAACATTTAGCAAAGGGGATTTGTCAAGTGGTGTACAAGGTGTTAATTTTGGGTGTACAAAATTAAAGGTTAAAGGAAAATCTCATGCAGGTGGCTTGGGGACAGGATGTAGGTCAAGAGGACCGAACCAGGATAAAATTTGCGTTTGCATTTTCTGAGATTTATTTCTTTTCTTGAAAGTTATTTTATTTAACGCTAATATCTTTGTTCTAGTGTTGTGTTGACATAATATTTTAGATCCTACAATTGGTATCAGAGCCTTGCATACCTGGTCAACACCCTACAAGGATGGCAACGAAGTTTCCTTCATCACAATTCAAAGAAGGACATTCTACACACAACGTCCATCGCTATTCGATGGATCGAATTACAACTACTGGAAGTGTAGAATGAATATCTATTTGCAATCATTCAACTATGAATTTTGGAATATAGTAGAAATACCATACACCAAACTGACAACCAACTACACTTCTTGGAGTGATGATCAAAAAAAAAAATGCGAACCTGGTTGCCAAAGCGATGAATGCGTTATTCTGTGCCTTAATCAAAGAAGAATTCAATCGTGTGTCAAAAGTCACATTTGCAAATCAAATATGGCACATACTACAGGTAATACATGATGGTACAAATAAGATTAAAGAATCTAAAATTTCTGTTCTTGTTCACAGGTTCGAACTCTTAAAAATGATGGGGAACGAAACAATTTCAAAAATGATAATAAGGTTCACCGACATAACAAATTCGTTAGCATCCCTTGGAAAGGAATACACCCAAGTTGAAAAAGTTCGCAAGATTCTTCGTGCACTCACACCAGATTGGGAGAAGAAGACTACTGCAATTGAAGAAGTAAATGATCTCTCAAGAATATTATTAGAAAATCTTATTGGTAATTTAATGGCATATGAAGTACAACTTGAAGATCGAAAGAAGGATGAACAACAACTTCAATCCAAGAAGAAAGAACTTGCCTTCCATGCATCCTCAGATACGGACAAGTCAGATGACGATGAAGAGGAGATGACAATGCTCTCAAGAAAATTCAAAAAATTCTTGAAGCAAGGTAAGTTTAATCCTATATGTTTTAATTGTGACAAAACAGGTCATAGGAAGAAAGATTGCCCATTGCTCAAAAATAAAGGAAAATTCAAGAGTAAAAGGTTCAAAAAGAAGAAAGATTATCAAACATCATAGGAGAATAGTGATTCCTCTTTCTCTGACGAAGAAGAATCCATTGAACATGCCAACATTTGTTTCATGACTAAAGAAGAAGATGAGGTATAATATACTGAACTCTTAGATGCATTTCATGAATTATACAATGATCTAAAGAATGAAAAGATAAAAAATAAAGTTTTATCAAAGGAAAATGAAAAACTTATCAAAGAAAATTCATGTTATATTTCTCAAATTCTTCTACAAATTCTCAAAAAGATGATTTTGAAAAAGTAATATTATCATTGAAAAAGGATAGTGAGAATTTTATAAAAGAAAATGTTATGCTTAAAAAGGAAACATTGCCTTTAAATGAAAGAATTATTTTTTTAAATAAAGACATATCAAGTTTCAAAATGAAATATGAAGAGATTTTAAAAAATGTGAATTAAATTTAATCAAGAAAAAGAAAAGTTAAATGATTTGTTATCATATCAAAAGATGTCACATAATCATTATGATCTTGAATTCTTAAATCAGAGTGAAGAATCTACACATGTTAGTGAAAAAAATCATAATCCATATAATTCTTTTGTGAAAAGAAATACTGATATTATTTCAAAAAGAATTAAGAACAAGTATATATAAATTCCTAAAAACTTAAGCATTTTTGGTAAAAATACCTATTTTACATCATACATACATTCTATATGTAATTCATGCAATTATATGTATACTAACAGATGGAAACCAAATTCAAATTGGATTTGGATTCCTAAAGTTTAATACTTTGATCTTATAATAATTAGTACCATTCTAATGTTTATCTTTCAGGTACCGTATAAAAAGTTTGATAGAAAAATATTTCAAACATTTATCATATGTATATGTGTGTGTGTGTGTTTTGATTTTAGGGGGAGAACACATATTTTTCTATATATGTTATTGAAATCACCTAGAGGGGGGGGGGGGTGAATAGGTGATGGCTATAGGAAATATGACAATAATACGGAATTTAAAATCTACTTAAACTAACAACACAATTTAAATAACTTGCAAGATAAAAGAAATAAATAAGGCAAGAAATAAAGAGAGATTGAGTTAGAGAAATTTGAGCAAACGCAAACACGAGGATATGTTTTCGAGGTTCGAGCCACGCTCTACGTCCCCGCCTTCACACTTGAAGGATTTTCACTATTGTTGATCCCACTGGATCTCCAATATAAGGACACACTTGTCCTATCTCTCGTGATGCCGCAACACCACTTGGAGCACACTAGCTCGCTTGAGGCCGATGCCTCTACAACTTCGCTCAAGAAGAAAATTGATCACATTTGATCACAAAAAGCTCACTTAGCACAATCCTATAACCAATATGTAGAGATAGTACTTGGGATTGTGAAGTGCAAAATGACTAGAGTGAAGTAGAGGGATTTGCTTCAAGTAAGTGTTTGAAAATTTTGGCTTTGATGAAAATCTTTTCTAAAATGAAAGGCTTTTAAAAACTTGTAAATCTTGTAAAAATTAATTGTAAAATTGTTGTCTTATCATGTTGAAATGACCCACTATTTATAGTGGATGAAAGACAGGGTAAACAGTTAGAGAAATTCGTTGGGGTGAGATCCCAAAAAAATCTGTCAGAAAATAGAGCTGTTGGAGTCTGTCAGACTTTCTGACAGCTACCGGTCGACCGGGTCGGTCGACCGCCAATGGTCATATTTCTGACCGTTGGGGAAAACGGTCGGCCGACTCGGTCGACCGAAATAAACAGAGAGCACTGACAAGTGCCTGGTCGACCCGAGCGGTCGGCCGACGTGCACATATGCACAGCCGTGCACGTCGGTCGACTGGGTCGGTCGACCGGACTCTGTCAGATTTGTTTAAACAGAGTCTGGAAAGAAAGAAAAGGAAAATTTTGATTCAAACATTTTTGGTTTAAGAATTTGAAAATAAGGTTCTAGACCTAATAAAACTAAGAGTGTGATCATAGATCAGCACCCAAACATGTTAGATCATTTTTGGTAAAAATCCTTTTTGATAAAATGATTTTCTAAAAACGGTTTTTTCCAAAACATGGTATTTCTAAAAACTAAGTTAGAAATTCTGATATAAAAATTCTTTTGAAGCCATGAAGCAATACTAAGTGTGTGTGAGTGATAATCCCAAATATTCTACCTCTATCATCTAGATTTTGACAAAATATCTAAAAATAAAAGTAAATTACAAATCTTGAATTCTTTTCTTCAATGTTTTGATCCCGAAGCTTTTCTACCGTGCTAGGCTTGGGAATGCAAATCTTTAGCGGCGTCCAAATTGTGAGTCTTGATTGTGGAGCCGTCAAATCAACTTGTTTTAAACCTGAAATTCTTTTAAACAAGATTGTTAAACACATAACTAAATATGGTTTGTTATCATCAAAATATCGGACTAATGGCCTTTGGGCCAACAATCTCCCCCTTTTTGATGATGACAAAACATACATAGTTATTACAAATATTTTGGGTGGAGACTTCAAGTGAAGCTTCCCCTCAACACATGCATATAATAAGAAGATGTTCAGGCATGGGTAAATGGCACAAATAATAAACATCCATACACATGTCCATGCCAGAAAAGATAACTCATGTCAAATAAGAACATATGTTCATACAAGACAAAAATATATAGAAAACACATGTCCACACAACCATCAAATACATGTCCAAAATACCAAAATATGTCCAACACACAAAATACAAAATACAAAATACAAGCCCAAGGAAGTCTCTCATGAATATCTCTCCCCCTTTTTGACATCATCAAAAGGGGAAGTCACTCCTCATCGTCGTCCTCATCATCACCTGCAGCCATCTCCACATCCTCATCATCATCATCCTCATCATCATCTGAAGCCTCCTCCTCTGGATCAATAGCTGCAACACCTGGCTGTGGTGCTGAAGAAGCAGAAGGGGCCCTAACTGGAAATGGAGGGCCGGAGGAAGGAAGCGGTCGGGAAAATGACGTGGGGTCTGGACCAAGCATGTTGTACTTCACAAAGAGTGCACTAAATTGCGAATCCATGTATCGCATGGAATCAGCAAAGTAGCACATATCGTTGCGAAGTCCCTGGTAGCGAGAGTCCATTTCCTCGCGATGTGCCGCTAACTCCGCAGAAATCTGGGTCTGGCGCTACTGGATCTCAGCAGAAATCAAAGAATAATGCTCCTGGAACTGAGCTCGAAGCTCAGAAGAAATGAAAGCCTGGAGGTCTGATGGAATAGATGACCCTGGAGCAGAAGAAGACCCTGGAATAGATGAAGACCCTGGAACAGAGGAAGAAGGAGGAACTGCAGGCTGTTGGGGTGCATCATGACGCACCCTAACTTGCATCCTCTTCAAGAGAGTGCTGTTCAGATTTACGGAGGGTTCGGTGGGTATCTCAAAGGATAGATCGAAATCAAGTTGTTTTAGGAGATACGAGATGAGCATCCCATAAGGCAAGTGCCTTGTGGGGACAAGGACGTGATCGGAGGTCATGTGAGAAATTATGAAGCGGGGGATGTTTATCTTAATGCCTTTCAGAAGGCAATAGGCAATCAAAGGAAAAGGACCCCTGGCATGACTGTATTCACCAGATTTAGGCAGAATGTTATAGAATACAAATTTAGCGAGGACTTGAGCAGTGAGTGTGAATTTATTCACCTCCTCATTCCTCACTAAGCCGGGGTTGTCATCCCCGTAGAGTAAAGTTGACGCGGTGAGTGCAGACTCACCGGCCGGATAGACAAAATCATGCAGGTCATAAGAGTAAACATCAACTCCCTCATAGGAGAGATGCAGAAGCTTAGCAAAATCTTGGAGAGAGATATCTATGTCTCTACCAAGAACCCTAGACCTAACCCGGTTTCCCTCATAAGCAAGATTAGTGTAAAAGTAGGGTATGAGTGAGGTGTACACTGGTTCTCTAATAGCCATGAACTGATCTAAAGAATTGTTCCTCAATATTTGTGGGATATTGAGGTGCTCAAAATCTTGAAGGACAACACATCTCCCAGAAATAATAGTTCTCCTCGAAAGGAGGATAAACTGATTTTCTGCTAGATCGGAGACAAATGGAGGTTTAGTCCTGGTGGATGAAGAAGAAGGGACTACTGATTTTCCCTTCTCGGCTCTAGATCTTTTAGACATAATTTTTTTAGGTTAAAATGAAAGATCTAGGTCAAAAACAATATTAGGGCTTGATCTAGACTAGGTGAAGGATAGATCTTGACAAAACTAGGATGAACAACAAGATGGAATGCAAGATCTAAAGAAAAAAGGGATTTTTACCTTGAGGGATGAGAGATCAAGAACTCACAACCGAAAATCCTTGAGATTGAACGTAGATCGGGCCTGAAAGAGACGATCCAGAAAAGATTTGAGTGATCAAAGCTAGGATTTAGGTTGGATTGAGGTGGGAAGAGGTCATTAGGGTTTTTAGAGAGGAGAGAGTGAAGAGCCACCGGTGAGAAATGAGAGAAAAGAGAGAGTTAGGGCTTTAAAAAGGGTGGGTAAATGATAGATTCCCGTCGCCCGGTCGACCGGTCCGGTCGACCGAACATACCCGAGACCACTGATAGACTAAACGGTCGACCGGCTACAGAGAAGGATAAAAAAAACATTCTTCCAGGCAAGGTCGGTCGGCCGGATCTCAGCTCCGGTCGGCCGGTCTTGCCCAAAAACTGTCAGCAGCAAAGACCACAAAAAAAATATCTAAAATAGTTTGAAGATAATAAAAGAGAATATTTTCAACAAACAATGTTTTAAAACATGATTTGAACTTTATTAGTTGAAATTATCAACAAAATTTACACAAATATTTATTTTTTTATTTTCCATATAAAATAAAGGTTTAGAGATGTTGAAGCCGAATACTCGGTGAAGGGTTCTGAACTTCATCCTTGAGATTCCTCTAAATATGAGTTAAGGTGCGCAATTGCTATCTCTATTGTATTTGCTTTAAATATGAATTCTATATATTTATTTTAGTTTTTTTTTGACAAAATGTGTATATAGATATATGATCAAAACTAGACATGTGGACACAACAAAAGCGAGATAACATGAATTAGAACAAAGCATATACACAAGCATAATGGAAATGTAAGTTTACACTAACCCATATCAATATAACACAAAGGTAAACTAACAATCCTATGCATATGTATATAAACAAAAATAAAAACTTTTAAATGGAGAAATTACCAAACCGAGGGTATTCTCCAAAATAGGTGCCTCTAGGATAGCGATGCAAGCGATGATGTATTCGTTAGGCATTGTTGCATCCACCACCCGGGCACCGTCTCCCCCTAAGTCTTGGAGGATGAAGACCCACCTGTTTCAACTAAATTTGGTGTGTCTTTTGGTACCCATATCTTTTTGGGTCCTTTAGGGTTAGTACCGGGGCGAACCCAAACATGTTTATTTGTCATGTTAAGCTTAGAAAAACAAAATTTTTCTAAATGGCCTTTGCGGCCACAATGAGTGCAAACATAAATCCTACCACTACCATACATGAAAGCATGTTTGTGAGTGTGTGCATGTTTCTGTAACACCCCATCCTCTGCATACGTACACAGTTACGTATCTTGATTTTTGGAGCGTATTCTTTTTTATTATTTTATTTTATTTTATTTTATTATTTTGTTTATTCGTATAGCAGTACTGCATGATTTGATCTGTTTAGGTATTCAGATTTGACTAATTTTAGTTTCAAATATTATCTTTTAATATTCTAGATTTTTCATGATTTTCTAGAATTTTTCGAAATTAAGTTGTAAATCTTCAAAACCGGTGTCGGCCAGTATCACTGGTTGATTCCAGGAATTTTAATTTACAATTGGAAACAAATTTCTGAATTCCGCTTTCACATTCCCTCTTAAAATTATATTTTCTTCCTTCGGGCATTTTTTGGGATTTTCCAGATTTTATCAAAAATCTAGCCTACCCGGTGTAGACACCGTTCACCGTGAACTCCAGGATTTTTATTTTGAAAATGGGATTGAATTTCTGAAAACCGATTTCACCAAAAATCTTTATATAATATTTACTATTTTTGAGAATTTTTGGGAGCTTTCCGAGATACTTCAATTTTGGGCCTTTCCGGAGTTCTCGGTATTTTCCCAGATACCGGGAAATCATTCAACTACTTCGCTTTTCTCTTTTTCCCAATTTCTCTCTCCTTCCTCAAACGCGAGATTCCACCAGCTGGATTCATCATTAAATGCAGCCACCCTCTCCATGCTGCATTTAAAGCTTATGGGCCAATCAAACTCTTGTCTAATCACCCATACCTTTTTGTCTCTTTCTTATTACAATCCTATGTTTTTCTTTGGGCGCAACTTAATGTCGCGTCCAGCTTATATTGCCAGACGCAGACCTTGTGAAGAGGGACGCAACCCATTGGTTGGATGAAACGCAAGTTTCATAAAGGGAATGGCAAACTTGTGATAATCTAAACTTACCCTTTATATATAACTCCCCCACTCCTTCTCTCTCTTCACTTTTTCACTTCTTCTTCCTTCTCCACTTGCTGTGAACGTTAACAGCAGCCCAAAACAGCCCTTTGGCTGGCCATTCTCACCATTCCACCCTCCATACACCACCATCTCTTCCACCATTTCATCCACCAATCTCCCCTCCTTATACTCCTCCACTCCAACTACAACAACAAACCAAAGCATCATCTCCACCACCATCTTCTTCCTCTCCTTCACCACCAAAGAACCCATTTTTCCACCAAAACTTCACCACCATCTCCACCACCACCTGCACCACCGTAGCCTCCGCCAAGCATACCACCTTCACCTCCTCGACAACCTCTTTCTGACGGACTATAGATTCGTCCCCCGTGGCATTGTTTGCAAAAACTCACTTTGGCAAAATGCACTACACTTGCACCATCAAAACTCTTCCCATCAACTTGTGAAGACCGGCCACTCCTTCGGATTGGAGCCGTGTTCTTCTTCTTCGACAGGACTCTAGGCCGGTGCCCTCCTTTTGGTTTGGGGCCGAGCTTTATCACCGTGGATTTCCGGTAATCGTTCGCGATTATTCCGGCGGTCGTTTTGGTGACTAACTTGGCAAAGGACTCATCTTCATCACTTGACTTTTCGTACAGGGCATCGGACGCGTTCTAGGCGAGTAATTCTGCTCGCCAAGACTTGGACATTATTTCCATAACTTGTAATTTTAACAACAAACTCAGCCCTCAAACATCAGGACTTGCTTTCTGTTCTGCACCCATATTAGTCGACTTGGCCAACCCATTAGTCGACTAACTTTTCACCCTGAAACGCAGTTTTCTGAAGACCCAACCTATTAGTCGACTAACCTATTTCCTATAGTCGACTAACCCTCTGCTGGAAACGCAGTCTTAGAAACGCAGCTTCTATATAGTCGACTACCCCCTTTTCTATAGTCGACTGACTTTCTCCTGAAGACGCGGTTTTGTGAAACGCGACTTTGAGAGACGCGCTCTTTCTTGAAACGCGGCCCACTCTTTCATTCCTTGTTGATTAACTCTTTCTGGTGAGACGCGGACTTGTGAAACGCGGATTCATGAGACGCGGACTTATGACAAGACGCGGATCTGTGAAACGCGGCTTCACGAGACGCCGTTTTGCGAAATGCAGCAGACTAGTCGACTCCCCCAATACTCTAGTTGACTAACCCTTTTTCTGAAAACGCTGATTTCCTGAAACGCCACCTTACTGGTCGACTTGCCTTTTCCTATAGTCGACTAACTCCCCTATTAGTCGACTAATCACTTTCCTTAGTCGACTAATCTTGACTGAATCACTTTGGTTAATTATTTTCTTGGGGATAAGTCTTATACTTGGATCATGCTTTATATATTGTTATTTCATGACATGTTACTTGATGAATATCACCTCTTATCGAGCTATCTATTAACACAAGGCATGATACACCTGACTCCTGTAATTATCACTGTAACGGGAATGATAACCGGACTTCATGATTTGATTACATGATAAGTACGAACCAGTACTCCTGATATACCCGCATTCCTGACATGTTCCTGCTCATTCCCGAAATCTGATAATTATCTAATAAACCATAAAATGAGACAACTTACATCGGGTCGGGGGAAATATGCGGCTATCAATATGTGTTCGTGTTTACAGTGGTATTAGGTATGTTGTGCAACTAAATTTCCGGTCTGACCTGTGGGCCTCCAGGCGACCGAGGGGAGTGCTGGCTCCCTCCTCCTGATACCATCATGATAAAGGGCATACATAAGTCCCTCCTGATAGGCCTTGCGGCTGGTTCCGTCACCAAGCAACGGAACACCCTGGACCGTGGTCCCGGGCAAGCACGGGACCCACTGTAAACATAGTTCGTTGATACCCCCGCTGGTTTCCAATAACAACCTTGCTTTACTAGGATATGGATCTATGTGTGCTGGGACGCTAGTTCACATAGCTAGATATCAAAGTAAGACAAGTAATAATAATAACAATAAAAGACGTTAACTGTGGCTGTTGCATGTGCTTGGATTACGGACATGAGATGAAGGTATATAGATGAGGGTTTCCTTGTTTGGATTATTCCCTCGACGTACTAGTCTCATGAAGACGTAGCTTAAGCTTATGCAATGCCCCTCCTTCGTTTATATCACGTTGTGCTTCCCTTACTTGCTGGCTGTTTATTCATGTTATTGTGCCAATTCTCATACTCTTATTCTTATGCCACTCGGCTGTAACCTGCTCTACTTGTTTGGGAGGTCCTGACTCCCTTGAATTTGTATGTTCAGGTTCCGAACCTTGGATCGAGGTGGAGCCTTCTGTGGAGGACCAGGCTTTCCTTTCCGAGCAGGCCGATTAGTCTCGGTTGCTGTCATCCCAGACTTTCCTTTTGGCTCGCGGGACCTTTCTTCAGCTCGTGAGCATCCTTGTTATTATCTTGTAAATCGTACTTTTGAGTTTGGCTGTGATATATGATGCATGCGATATGTAAATATATGTCACATTCTGTGATAACCTTGTACCTTGTACTTCTTATGTTGGCATATAAAAGGACGCTACGCTTTGTCGTACTCTGATTCTTGTTTGTACTAATGCTTAGCGTATATACGTAGGGTATTTCTGACCTGCGTATGTACGTCGCAGTGACGTCCCCGTAGCCTTGGGATCGGGGCGTTACAGGTTGGTATCAGAGCCTAGGCTCTCACACCTATAGTACAATCAAGCAGCAAATTAATGGAATTTGCCATTGCCAACTACAATGTACAAGTTATCTAGTCCTTCTTGATTCCTTTCCTTGTGTCCTGAAATCCTTCTATCTTTCCAGTTTCCAGTCTTCTTTTTACCAACATAAGTATGGATAGAAGGACGGGTCGTAGCAACTCCGGGCACACATCAAACGGACCCACAGGAGAGAATGTTGAGATTCTGAGAGTCATCCAGACTATGATGGAGAACCAGCAACAACAGACGGAACTCCTTCGGCAAGAGTTAGCAACTCCTAAGGAACAGAGGCCGGGGAACGTATCAGATTTTAGGCGGTTACAGCCGGCGATATTCACAGGAGGAGAGAAACCGCTTGATGCTGAACAATGGCTGATCGACACCACAGACTTGTTGAACGCAGCCCGGATCCCAAGAGAAAATCAGGTAGAGGTCGCCAAGATTCAACTTAAGGATGTAGCCAGGACCTGGTGGCTAGCTGAAGAAGCAAGACTAGAGAAACCTGTCACTTGGGACCAGTTTTCCCAAAGCTTCTATAATAGGTTTTTCCCCGCCACTGCTCAGAAAGAGATGGAGGAACAGTTCATCCGACTCCAACAATGGAACCGGTCTGTAGATGAGTATGCCGCTGAGTTCTTGAGGCTGAGCCGCTTCGCTCCATATATGGTGGCTGATGAAGAAAAGCGGGCGAGTAGGTTCCAACAGGGTTTGCGAATGGACATCCAAATCCTCCTAATGCCCCAACAACTGAAAACTTATTCCCAAGTCCTTACCATAGCTCGGGAGGTGGAGCGAGGACTGGAGAAAGGGAAATCTAACATGATGAGGAATCAGTCCATGAAGAGGCCGTTTCCACAAGCAGGAAGAGGAGGTCCATTCAGAACAGCAAGAGTCCCAGCCATGAGACGACCATTTCGACCAGCTCCTTTTCAGAGGGCCCAACTAGGTCCTATCTGTCACTTTTGCCAGAAACCAGGTCACTCTCAACAGAATTGCCGTAGTGCAAATGGGTTATGCCTGGCATGTGGTTCCCGTGAACATTCAGTAGAAGTCTGCCCCCACAAGAGAATGGGAATAGCCACCCAAGCACTACCAGCACTTCCAGGGCCAGATGGACAGAGGAACCAGGGGCCGATGGTTAGGAGAGCTCTTCCCCCTCCCCCACAGCAAGTTATCCGCCCAGTCCAGAGGGGAGTTAGAACTGCAGTAGGTCGTGGAAGAGGACGAGCTTACAACCTGACAGCGGAAGAGGCCGAAACTTCTGGAGAAGTGGTAACAGGTAAGATCAGGGTGCACTCTAAACCCGTCTTAGCACTCTTTGATTCTGGCGCCTCTCATTGTTACATATCAGATAATTTCATTGCTTTGAACTCTATACCTGTTGAATATTTAGACCACCAGTGGGAGATTAGTACCGGTAACGGAGTAGTTCTCTCTAACAGAGTTTGTGTAGATTGTCCGGTAGAACTGTGTGGCAGAACATTAACAGCGGATATGCTCGTGCTGGATACTAAAGGGTACGACGTAATCCTAGGCATGACTTGGCTCAGTAAATACCATGCAGTCATCGATTGTCGAAACAAGAAAGTCAGTTTCAGAATACCATTTCAGCCTGAGTTCCAATTTGAAGGAGAACACAAACCAGTCAAGGGAAAAGCACAAATGACTGCTGGTGAGATTCAGAAGAGGAAAGTGCCAGTTTGGAATGAGTTTCCAGAGGTATTTAAGGAAATCTCAGGGCTTCCACCCGATAGGGTAATTGAGTTCTCTATTGATACCCTTCCAGGTACAGTTCCAATATCCAAAGCTCCATACAGAATGGCACCCACTGAGTTGGAGATTCTAAAGAAGCAACTGCAAGAATATTCCGACAAGGGATTGATTAGACCAAGTGCTTCACCATGGGGAGCTCCAGTGCTCCTAGCAAACAAAAAGGACGGTGGTAAGCGGTTGTGTATAGACTACAGAGAATTAAATAAGGTTACAATCAAGAACAAGTATCCCTTACCAAGAATTGATGATCTGTTTGATCAACTTCATGGAGCTCGGGTATTCTCAAAATTGGATTTGCAATCAGGATATCACCAGCTAAGGGTAAAGAAAGAAGATATTCCAAAGACAGCATTCAGGACTCGTTATGGCCATTATGAATTTCTAGTTATGCCTTTCGGAGTCACCAATGCCCCTGCAATTTTCATGGATTTGATGAACAGGGTGTTCTCAACATATTTGGACCAGTTTGTAGTTGTTTTCATAGATGACATCTTGATCTACTCGAAGAACGACAGAGAACATGCAGATCACTTGAGAATAGTGTTACAGACTCTCCAACAGGAACAACTTCATGCTAAGCAAAGCAAGTGTGAATTCTGGTTAAATAGTGTGGCCTTCCTTGGACACATAATTTCAGAAGAAGGGATTTCAGTAGACCCCAGTAAAATTCAGGCTGTAAAGGACTGGCCAACTCCAAGGACAGTAACAGAGATTAAGAGTTTTATTGGATTGGCCGGATATTACAGGCGCTTTGTTCAAGATTTTTCTAAGATTGCAGCCCCGTTAACGAAGCTCACCCGGAAAGGAGAAAAATATATATGGACCGAGGAATGTGCTGCAGCATTTGAGCAATTAAAGGAAAGACTCATTACAGCTCCAGTTTTGAAGACTCCCTCAGGAAGAGGGGGAATGGTTATATACAGTGATGCATCCGGGAAAGGCCTAGGGTGTGTATTAATGCAATATGACCACGTCATAGCCTATGCATCCAGGCAACTGAAACCACATGAGAGAAACTACCCAACTCATGACTTAGAGCTGGCAGCAGTGATATTCGCATTAAAGATCTGGAGACATTATCTTCTGGGAGACAAAGTGTTAATCTACACAGATCACAAGAGTCTAAAATATATTTTCACGCAGAAAGAATTAAACATGAGGCAGAGACGGTGGCTTGAATTAATGGCAGATTATGACATAGATTTACAGTATCATCCGGGCAGAGTCAACACAGTACCAGATGCATTGAGCAGGAAGCCAGAAAATAAAATGCTAGTACAACTCACGCGACAGAAGGAGTTAATTCAGGATATCATCAAATTGGACTTAATGATAGTGCAAGGAATTGATAAGACAGGACAGTTGATGACCTTTCAGATCCAGCCAACCCTGATGGATGAGATTAGGGAAGCTCAGAAAGAAGACCCCAGATTGCAGAAATTCAGAGCTCAGATAGAAGCTGGATTGAGAACTGATGTCCATATTCATTCGGATAATGCCTTATATTTTGGTAACAGAATTTGTGTTCCCCAAGGAGTAGTTCGGCAGAAGATTTTGGCAGAAGCACATAGTTCGGCTTATTCCATACACCCAGGAGGAACCAAAATGTATCAAGACTTGAAGAAGCAATTTTGGTGGAATGCTATGAAGAGGGAGATAGCTCAGTATGTGGCCAAGTGCTTAGTTTGCCAGCAGATAAAGATAGAACACCAGAGGACAGCTGGACTCCTTCAGCCCTTACCAATACCCGAATGGAAGTGGGAACATATTACCATGGATTTTGTTACAGCTCTACCCCGCAGTCCTAAGGGTAACAATGCAGTATGGGTGATTGTTGACCGCCTTACGAAAGCAGCTCACTTTTTACCATTCAGAGTAGGTCAGACAACAGAAGTTCTGGCAGACAAATATATGAAAGAAATTGTTCGTCTACATGGAGTTCCAGTTAGTATCGTGTCAGATAGAGACACGAGATTCCGATCACATTTCTGGGAAAGTCTCCAAGAAAATTTAGGGACTCGTCTGAAATTCAGCACTTCGTATCACCCCCAGACAGACGGACAATCTGAACGGACTATACAGATCCTTGAAGACATGTTACGAGCCTGCATGATAGAATTTAAAGGGTCATGGGAAGACTACATTCATTTGGTGGAATTTTCTTATAACAACAGCTATCAGGCTAGTATCAAAATGGCACCATATGAGGCATTGTATGGCAGAAAATGCAGATCACCGATATGTTGGGACGAAGTTGGCGAAAGAAGACTTATGGGACCAGACATTCTGGTTCAGACAACAGACAAGGTCCGAGTCATCAGAGATCACCTCCGAGCAGCACAGAGTCGACAGAAGAGTTGGGCTGACACGAACAGAAGACCCTTGGAGTTCAAAACCGGTGATCATGTATTTTTAAAGATATTACCCACCAAAGGGGTAATCCGGTTCGGTACTCGTGGGAAGCTTAGTCCGAGATACATCGGCCCATTCGAAATTTTGGATCGGGTGGGAGATGTGTCTTACCGATTGGCATTACCACCATCTTTAGAAGGAGTACATGATGTATTCCATGTGTCACAGTTGAGAAGGTATGTCAAGGATGAGAGTCACATTCTAGATCACTCAGAATTGGAACTACAACCAGATCTATCCTACCAAGAACAGCCGATGACCATTCTGGACAGAAGTATCAAGACTCTGAAGAATAAGGCAATACCGTTAGTATTGGTTTCTTGGAATAAGCATGTGCCAGGAGAGGCCACATGGGAGCGAGAGGACGTTATTCGTGAGCGTTACCCTCATCTATTTACAACTTAGTTGGTAAAACTCTTTCTTCCTATTCTTCTCTACCGTCATCTTCCCCTTCCTGAAATTTCGAGGACGAAATTTTTGTAAGGTGGATAGAGTGTAACACCCCATCCTCTGCATACGTACACAGTTACGTATCTTGATTTTTGGAGCGTATTCTTTTTTATTATTTTATTTTATTTTATTTTATTATTTTATGTTTATTCGTATAGCAGTACTGCATGATTTGATCTGTTTAGGTATTCAGATTTGACTAATTTTAGTTTCAAATATTATCTTTTAATATTCTAGATTTTTCATGATTTTCTAGAATTTTTCGAAATTAAGTTGTAAATCTTCAAAACCGGTGTCGGCCAGTATCACTGGTTGATTCCAGGAATTTTAATTTACAATTGGAAACAAATTTCTGAATTCCTCTTTCACATTCCCTCTTAAAATTATATTTTCTTCCTTCGGGCATTTTTTGGGATTTTCCAGATTTTATCAAAAATCTAGCCTACCCGGTGTAGACACCGTTCACCGTGAACTCCAGGATTTTATTTTGAAAATGGGATTGAATTTCTGAAAACCGATTTCACCAAAAATCTTTATATAATATTTACTATTTTTGAGAATTTTTGGGGAGCTTTCCGAGATACTTCAATTTTGGGCCTTTCCGGAGTTCTCGGTATTTTCCCAGATACCGGGAAATCATTCAACTACTTCGCTTTTCTCTTTTTCCCAATTTCTCTCTCCTTCCTCAAACGCGAGATTCCACCAGCTGGATTCATCATTAAATGCAGCCACCCTCTCCATGCTGCATTTAAAGCTTATGGGCCAATCAAACTCTTGTCTAATCACCCATACCTTTTTGTCTCTTTCTTATTACAATCCTGTGTTTTTCTTTTTGGGCGCAACTTAATGTCGCGTCCAGCTTATATTGCCAGACGCAGACCTTGTGAAGAGGGACGCAACCCATTGGTTGGATGAAACGCAAGTTTCATAAAGGGAATGGCAAACTTGTGATAATCTAAACTTACCCTTTATATATAACTCCCCCACTCCTTCTCTCTCTTCACTTTTTCACTTCTTCTTCCTTCTCCACTTGCTGTGAACGTTAACAGCAGCCCAAAACAGCCCTTTGGCTGGCCATTCTCACCATTCCACCCTCCATACACCACCATCTCTTCCACCATTTCATCCACCAATCTCCCCTCCTTATACTCCTCCACTCCAACTACAACAACAAACCAAAGCATCATCTCCACCACCATCTTCTTCCTCTCCTTCACCACCAAAGAACCCATTTTTCCACCAAAACTTCACCACCATCTCCACCACCACCTGCACCACCGTAGCCTCCGCCAAGCATACCACCTTCACCTCCTCGACAACCTCTTTCTGACGGACTATAGATTCGTCCCCCGTGGCATTGTTTGCAAAAACTCACTTTGGCAAAATGCACTACACTTGCACCATCAAAACTCTTCCCATCAACTTGTGAAGACCGGCCACTCCTTCGGATTGGAGCCGTGTTCTTCTTCTTCGACAGGACTCTAGGCCGGTGCCCTCCTTTTGGTTTGGGGCCGAGCTTTATCACCGTGGATTTCCGGTAATCGTTCGCGATTATTCCGGCGGTCGTTTTGGTGACTAACTTGGCAAAGGACTCATCTTCATCACTTGACTTTTCGTACAGGGCATCGGACGCGTTCTAGGCGAGTAATTCTGCTCGCCAAGACTTGGACATTATTTCCATAACTTGTAATTTTAACAACAAACTCAGCCCTCAAACATCAGGACTTGCTTTCTGTTCTGCACCCATATTAGTCGACTTGGCCAACCCATTAGTCGACTAACTTTTCACCCTGAAACGCAGTTTTCTGAAGACCCAACCTATTAGTCGACTAACCTATTTCCTATAGTCGACTAACCCTCTGCTGGAAACGCAGTCTTAGAAACGCAGCTTCTATATAGTCGACTACCCCCTTTTCTATAGTCGACTGACTTTCTCCTGAAGACGCGGTTTTGTGAAACGCGACTTTGAGAGACGCGCTCTTTCTTGAAACGCGGCCCACTCTTTCATTCCTTGTTGATTAACTCTTTCTGGTGAGACGCGGACTTGTGAAACGCGGATTCATGAGACGCGGACTTATGACAAGACGCGGATCTGTGAAACGCGGCTTCACGAGACGCCGTTTTGCGAAATGCAGCAGACTAGTCGACTCCCCCAATACTCTAGTCGACTAACCCTTTTTCTGAAAACGCTGATTTCCTGAAACGCCACCTTACTGGTCGACTTGCCTTTTCCTATAGTCGACTAACTCCCCTATTAGTCGACTAATCACTTTCCTTAGTCGACTAATCTTGACTGAATCACTTTGGTTAATTATTTTCTTGGGGATAAGTCTTATACTTGGATCATGCTTTATATATTGTTATTTCATGACATGTTACTTGATGAATATCACCTCTTATCGAGCTATCTATTAACACAAGGCATGATACACCTGACTCCTGTAATTATCACTGTAACGGGAATGATAACCGGACTTCATGATTTGATTACATGATAAGTACGAACCAGTACTCCTGATATACCCGCATTCCTGACATGTTCCTGCTCATTCCCGAAATCTGATAATTATCTAATAAACCATAAAATGAGACAACTTACATCGGGTCGGGGGAAATATGCGGCTATCAATATGTGTTCGTGTTTACAGTGGTATTAGGTATGTTGTGCAACTAAATTTCCGGTCTGACCTGTGGGCCTCCAGGCGACCGAGGGGAGTGCTGGCTCCCTCCTCCTGATACCATCATGATAAAGGGCATACATAAGTCCCTCCTGATAGGCCTTGCGGCTGGTTCCGTCACCAAGCAACGGAACACCCTGGACCGTGGTCACGGGCAAGCACGGGACCCACTGTAAACATAGTTCGTTGATACCCCCGCTGGTTTCCAATAACAACCTTGCTTTACTAGGATATGGATCTATGTGTGCTGGGACGCTAGTTCACATAGCTAGATATCAAAGTAAGACAAGTAATAATAATAACAATAAAAGACGTTAACTGTGGCTGTTGCATGTGCTTGGATTACGGACATGAGATGAAGGTATATAGATGAGGGTTTCCTTGTTTGGATTATTCCCTCGACGTACTAGTCTCATGAAGACGTAGCTTAAGCTTATGCAATGCCCCTCCTTCGTTTATATCACGTTGTGCTTCCCTTACTTGCTGGCTGTTTATTCATGTTATTGTGCCAATTCTCATACTCTTATTCTTATGCCACTCGGCTGTAACCTGCTCTACTTGTTTGGGAGGTCCTGACTCCCTTGAATTTGTATGTTCAGGTTCCGAACCTTGGATCGAGGTGGAGCCTTCTGTGGAGGACCAGGCTTTCCTTTCCGAGCAGGCCGATTAGTCTCGGTTGCTGTCATCCCAGACTTTCCTTTTGGCTCGCGGGACCTTTCTTCAGCTCGTGAGCATCCTTGTTATTATCTTGTAAATCGTACTTTGAGTTTGGCTGTGATATATGATGCATGCGATATGTAAATATATGTCACATTCTGTGATAACCTTGTACCTTGTACTTCTTATGTTGGCATATAAAAGGACGCTACGCTTTGTCGTACTCTGATTCTTGTTTGTACTAATGCTTAGCGTATATACGTAGGGTATTTCTGACCTGCGTATGTACGTCGCAGTGACGTCCCCGTAGCCTTGGGATCGGGGCGTTACAGTTTCCGTGCATGTTGATGGTGAGTGTGTTTCCTTTGGGTTATTCCTTGGGAAACCTAGAAGCAAATTTATTTAAATCAAATGCACATTTTTTAGTGTTGAGTCCAAAACATCAACTCGTTTTTGGATCTCAATAAATTCATTTTTGTTACAAGATGAAATGGGGCTTTTCCTTTAGAAGATATTTTATAATTTTCAAAGTCCTTTTTCATCTTTACAAAAGAGTTTTCTAAGTTATTTTTCTCTTTTAAGATAAGATCAAATTTATTTTTCAAAGATTCATTTTCCCTTTTTAATTTATTATTTTGAGATTGTGAAATCTCATACCTATGTTGTAATTCTTCAAAAAATTGAGCTAGTTCATCCATAGTCAATTCATCATCTTTTATGGAGTTTTCAAGAGTTACCTTAGAAGAATCTTTTCCATATGCCATGAAGCACATGTTGGCGGTGTCGATCTCCTCTTCGGGTTCCGACTCCGAGTCATCCCAAGTGGCCACCATAGCTTTCTTCTTCTTTGGCCCATTCTTGGAGGTTGTGGCTTGGAGAGCGGGGCAATCGGCGATGGGATGTCCGGTTTTCTTGCAATGGAAGCACAGACCCCGTTCCTCCTTTTTCTTTCAAATCTTCCTTGAGGTTTCCCTCTTCGGAAGTTGCTTTGCCTCCCTTTCTTGTAAAACATTTTGCCCACCTTCCGGATGAGCATGGCAAAATCCTCATCGTAGTCTTCCGATGAGTCTTCCTCGTTATGGTTGGTTGGAGTGGCTTTGAAAGCGAGGGCTTTCTTCTTCGGCGCCTCCCTTTCTTCTCTAACTTTCATCTCCATCTCATGGGTCTTGAGATTTCTGATGAAGCCAGAGAAGTCCATCTCCTCCCGATCGTTGAGCTCCTTGAGGGTGGTTGCCTTGACTTCCCAAGCTTTGGGAAGAGCTCTAATGACCTTCTTTATCTTTTGGTCATTATCGATCGCATCACCTAAAGAAGATAAAGCATTTGTTATTTTGGTGAACCGAGTGAGCATGTCATCAATGCTCTCATTCTCAAGCATGTAAAAATTCTCATATTGAGAACGAAGTAAGTCAATTTTGGATCTCTTGACTTGAGACATTCCCTCATGAGTCACAATTAAAACATTCCATACTTCATAAGCGGATTTACAATTTATGATGCGTGAGAGGTCATCTTCATTAAGGGCTTGGGTTAATGCATAAAGGGCTCTAGCATTTGCCTCATAGTCCTTAGTGGTATCTTCGGACCATGATTTCTCATCGGTGAGGGTTCAATAAATTCTTTGGTGATGGCCCTAGCAACTCTAACTCCTAGGGATTTAAGAAAAAGGTTCATCTTGACCTTCCAAATAGGGAAGTTCAAGCCATCAAACTTGGGTGGGGACTTCATGCTAGAAAAATCAATTGAAGCCATGGATAATGAATAAGATGCACAATAAAATGAAGAATGCAACAAAATGATATAGCCAAATATAAGGATCTCCCTAAGGTGGTTAAACCAAATAGTAGGGTTAGGCTCTGATACCAATTGAAATCACCTAGAGGGGGTTTGAATAGGTGATGGCTATATGAAATATGACAATAATGCGGAATTTAAAATCTACTTAAACAAACAACACAATTTAAATAACTTGCAAGATAAAAGCAATAAATAAGGCAAGTAATAAAGAGAGATTGAGTTTAGAGAAATTTGAGCAAACACAAACACGAGGATATGTTTCCGAGGTTCGAGCCACGCTCTACGTCCCCGCCTTCACACTTGAAGGATTTCCACTATTGTTGATCCCACTGGATCTCCAATACAAGGACACACTTGTCCTATCTCTCGTGATGCCGCAACACCACTTGGAGCACACTAGCTCGCTTGAGGCCGATGCCTCTACAACTTCGCTCAAGAAGAAAATTGATCACACTTGATCACAAAAAGCTCACTTAGCACAATCCTATAACCAATATGTAGAGATAGTACTTGGGATTGTGAAGTGCAAAATGACTAGAGTGAAGTAGAGGGATTTGCTTCAAGTAGGTGTTTAGAAATTTTGGCTTTGATGAAAATCTTTTCTAAAATGAAAGGCTTTTGAAAACTTGTAAATCTTGTAAAAGTTAATTGTAAAATTGTTGTCTTATTATGTTGAAATGACCCACTATTTATAGTGGATGAAAGACAGGGTAAACAGCTAGAAAAATTCGTTGGGGGTGAGATCCCAACAAAATCTGTCAGAAAATAGAGCTGTTGGAGTCTGTCAGACTTTCTGACAGCTACCGGTCGACCGGGTCGGTCGACCGCCAATGGTCATATTTCTGACCGTTGGGGAAAACGGTCGCCGACTCGGTCGACCGAAATAAACAGAGAGCACTGACAAGTGCCCGGTCGACCCGAGCGGTCAACCGACGTGCACACATGCACAGCCGTGCACGTCGGTCGACTGGGTCGGTCGACCGGACTCTGTCAGATCTGTTTAAACAGAGTCTGGAAAGAAAGAAAAGGAAAATTTTGATTCAAACATTTTTGGTTTAAGGATTTGAAAATAAGGTTCTAGACCTAATAAAACTAAGAGTGTGATCATAGATCAGCACCCAAACATGTTAGATCATTTTTGGTAAAAATCCTTTTTGACAAAATTATTTTCTAAAAACGGTTTTTCCAAAACATGGTATTTCTAAAAAATAAGTTAGAAATTCTGATATAAAATTCTTTTGAAGCCATGAAGCAATACTAAGTGTGTGTGAGTGATAATCCCAAATATTCTACCTCTATCATCTAGGTTTTGACAAATATCTAAAAATAAAAGTAAATTACAAATCTTGAATTCTTTTCTTCAATGTTTTGATCCTGAAGCTTTTCTACCGTGCTAGGCTTGGGAATGCAAATCTTTAGCGGCGTCCAAATTGTGAGTCTTGATTGTGGAGCCGTCAAATCAACTTGTTTTAAACCTGAAATTCTTTTAAACAAGACTGTTAAACACATAACTAAATATGGTTTGTTATCATCAAAATATCAGACTAATGGCCTTTGGGCCAACAGTTATAACCTATTCTATGCAGGGGAGAACATATAACATATTCTCTACTGGGGGAATTTTCATCCCCACAGAGTGTCATCATAAAAAAGGGGGAGAATGTTAGAACTTCATTTGATGATACATTTGTGAAGTCATTTCATTGGAGCTCTATCTCACAAACTTATACAAGAGTCCTACATGCTCAAGACTTCCCAAGGATCATGGTTATAGATGTGTATTATAATATTTATTAGAATGTTAAAAGTCTTGAATACACACACACACATCACAAGCCTATAGTCCACTTATACTCTTGATTTGTCGACTTATATCACCTATAGTCGGCTCACTCATAACTATAGTCGACTTAGATTTTGCCTCAGATACATACCAACTCTCTGTTTCTGTCTGCATACCATGATTAGTTGACTTATACTTTTCCTTAGTCGACTAATAATAGTTGTAGTCGACTTATAAATACTGCTTCGACTAAGTTTAGTTTCTAGAAATATGTCATTTGTATCAGTCATTCCCTAGTCGACTTGCCCCCTTTATAAGTCGACTACTAAAGGCAAAACGTGATACCCTAGTCGACTAACCCTCTTCCTCAAGTCGACTAATGGTACTTTCTGATTGTTAGTCAGTTTCTAATTTCTGGTGTTTTATCCAACGTTTCAAAATTCAAATTCAAGTTAATAACTTCCCTAACTGACTATAGATTTCACCTATAAACAGGGATGTTATCCTAGGCTAAATCACCAATTCATATCAATAGTTTTCTACCCAAAAACTCTGTTCAAAAATCTGTTTTTCAGAAAACTGTTTTCACTTTCTATTCTTCACAAAAATTTCAATACTTTAGTGAAGAATTCTGAGAGTCCACCTATAAGACTCCTTATTCACGATCACATATAGATTCAAGACTTATAGGGTTGATTGTAATCACTCAAAGAGAAAGATTGTACAAAAGCGTCTTCGGGTTGAAGAGAAGTTGTATAAGGTTTTGTTGTCTTCTTGGTGTTAAGAAGAGTTGTAAACATTTGGTAAAGGGAATTTGTCAAGTGGTGTACAAGGTGTTAATTTTGGGTGTACAAAATCAAAGGTTAAAGGAAAATCTCAAGCGGGTGGCTTGGAGACTGGATGTAGGTCAAGAGGACCGAGCCAAGATAAAATCTGCGTTTGCATTTTCTGAGATTTATTTCTTTTCTTGCAAGTTATTTTATTTAACGCTAATATCTTTGTTCTAGTATTGTGTTGACATAATATTTTAGATCCTACAATTGGTATCAGAGCCTTGCATACCTGGTCAACACCCTATAAGGATGGCAACGGAGTTTCCTTCATCACAATTCAAAGAAGGACATTCTACACACAACGTCCCTCGCTATTCAATGGATCGAATTACAACTACTGGAAGTGTAGAATGAATATCTACTTGCAATCATTCAACTATGAATTTTGGAATATAGTAGAAATACCATACACAAGGCTGACAACCAACTACACTTCTTGGAGTGATGATCAAAATAAAAATGCGAACCTGGTTGCCAAAGCGATGAATAAGTTATTCTGTGCCTTAACCAAAGAAGAATTCAATCGTGTGTCAAAACCCATATCTACAAATCAAATATGGCACATACTATAGGTAACACTGTTGACACTTAAAAAAGACAAGATTCTTATTGGTCCGAACAATGTCTAAACTTGTTGACATTTACAAAAGACAAGTGACAGACGAGCTGAAGACCAGTTTTCACCCATCTCCGAGGGACAAGGAAGCAACTTGGACTCCACTGATCCAGCAAGCAGACAGTGAACCCGGATTGTTTCTAAACAGACCTCAGCAGGTCTAAAATGCTAGCACTTAGCATTATTTGAGCCCAAAGGGATAGCCTCGCCTGAGAGGCTAATATCACTCGACTTCGCCTCGAAGCCATCCAAAGCCTCGCCAGGAAGCTAACTCGCAACTTTGCCACAGAGGACTTCCAGCTCCGCCAAAGGGTTTCTTTCGGACTTCGCCAGAAGCAGCCTCTAGCTCCGCTACGAGCTCAATGCGGGCAGCTCCGCCATTGGTCTGCTATGGTCAACCTTTGACCAATCAAATCTCCGGATGAGATCGGATCCAATCAGATCAAATCCAATTAAGATCAAATCAGAGATCAAATTTGGCAGTTGATTGCCACAATCTCTTGACTCTCCTAAAACGAGTAAGAAGATCAGGGGGAATCCTCCTACGATATGAAAAGGATCAAGAAGATCAACCGACCTGCCAATTCTAGCTTCGCAGAAGCTGATCCTAGCCTCGCAGCAAGGCTACTTTCCAGATTTAAACAGATCTGATTCAATCTGTTTCCATATTTTCAAGGGACGATTATACCCTTGCTCTCCCTATAAATAGCCCACCAGGGGTACAAGGAGAGGCACGCATACGGACGCACGAGACAAGAGAGAGGACTCCACAAGCAGAGGCTTCTTCATAACGCACCGTGCGCTCTCGAATTCAGAGACCTTTTAGAGAATTGCTTTCTCTATCTAGGGTGTTAATACCCTAACGTCGTCCTTCTTCTCAAGGAATCTCCGGAACCAGGCGAGAAAGAATTCCTAATTGAAGGCGATTTTGAGAAGCAGCAAGAGGGTTCTACCAACCTTCTATTCTCTGATTCCCCGAACCAGGCGAGAAGGGAATCTCATCGCTCGCATCGTCAAAGGGACAAAGTGGTCGCGCGCTGACCAGACTCCTATCGGCACACTTCTCCAGAATCTCTGAGGAGATCTACTTGTAATCTTTTTAAGAATACTTGTAATTTAGCTCCTCAAACCTTTTATTGTAAGTTTTTCCCCTTTGCGAACATAATGGAAAACAAGATGGCGACGACTCCGCTGGGGATGAAATTCTCCACTGTCGAGAATCAAGTGTCGCAATGTGACGATCAGACCTTCGGGTCTAACTCTGAATTCAGAAAAAATGGTGCAGCCAGAGCCCCTCTGGCTAAATCTTCAAGGAAAGTCTCTGCGGAGACAGAAAAAGTTCTCTGCGAACCTACTGCGGTTATTTGGCGCAACAAGAAAGCACGTCCGCAGTCTGATTTCTTTACTTGTGAGAACTTGGTGGTTCAGTTCGATCAAGGAAGATTTGAAGAAGTCCTCTCTGGGGGTGGCCCAATGCTTCGAGCACGGAAGCATAGGAAAATTTCCACGACCAAGGTTTCAAAACAGAAACCGGAGGCAGAATTCTGCCAACACCCCTCAGCCTCGCGTGTGGCTAATAAGGTTCCTTGCGAACCTAAGTCTCCTCTGCCAAGGCGGGTATGGAAGCCTAAACAGAAGTCTCCAACCGAAGCTTCAGGCGTAGCTACGCCTAAACCGCGCCTCTCTCGCGAAGAAAAAGGCAAGATGCCTGTCTGCTCCAATTATAAAGTCAAGACGGCAATCATACCGTCGCCAAATTCAAGAGCAGCAATGCCTCGCGCCGGCCTCGTTCTCACGAGCGAAGCTACTGTACCACAGCGTACTCACCGGGTTCGTCCCCTTCGCAGCAGCATAGCGGGTAAAGCACCACAGCGTGCTCCGCTTTCCAGTGCGTCAAGCACTAAGCTTACGCCTGATGGCGAAGCTAGAACCAAAGCACTATTCAGTGCTAATCCCATCTGCAGGGATAAAAGAAGCAGGACATCGTCCTATGTGCGATCCAAAAGAGCCTTTGCGCTCGATTGCAGAGACCCAACCAGGTCTGATTTGAGGAAATTGTTGACGGATAGACGAAACTCTTCCCCCTGTTGTCAACAAGTGGGATGTCAGCTGGTGACACTCCACTCGGTCCATTGCCGGCTGGGACCAATCCCCGCCACGCCTCCAAGACGACGGTCAGTTTTTTGATCGGCTATCGATACAGGCCCCGAGGAAACACCACAAAAGGAGCACCTCACGAGAGCCAGCCTCCGCATCCGTCAACATGACCGGAAGAGGACGAGAGTCCCCAGATCCAGCTTATAGCCAAGGCTTAGGCGAAGTCTTGGTGCATGACAAAGGTGTCTTCCGAAACACCAGATCCAGGGTGGCAATACCCTACAGTTACGAGCAGCCTTCTTCCTCGACGGCCCTAGCCTTGCCAGAGCCCAGGAGATCACTCCAATCATCAGACGAAGAAGATGAAGATAGTGGGTACGCCTCTTCGGCGACAGTTAGCTCGGTGCGAACCGATAAAGCATCAGTCAATATGGCTGATAATGCTAATGACGACCTTCGTCGACGTTTGGAAGCTCAGGAGCAAACTTCCAGAACCCAGCAAGAAGCCTTAGACAATATTCAACAGATGCTTGCTCAACTCCTCAGTAACCGAAATAACAATGATGCCGGGAGCAATCACGATGAGGAGGAACACTTCAGTAATGAGCAACCCAAGCCGGAGAAATCCAAGGAGGGTTCTTCCTTAGACGCTGAAGTCATTAAGGGCCTCCAAGCTCAAATCGCACCTAGCTCAGAGGGATGAATTAAAGAAGGTAGGGGCAGTCCGTCCTTACCCGCTGGAGTGGGATTCGGTACCATATTCACTGAAGTTCAAACCACCAACGTTGCATACCTATGATGGGAAGAGATCGCCAAATCAGCACATCTACTATTTCTGGTCTCAGACTGGTAATGTTATAAGCAATGACGCCGTCATGGCTAGGCTATTCATTGGCACTTGAAGGGGGTGGCATTTGACTGGTTCCGAAGTCTTCCTCCGGGCTCTATCAATTCCTGGATCGACCTGAAAACTCGGTTCCTCTCTCGTTTCTATGAGGACGATACCGAAGTAACCATGGATAAGCTCCTCTCCACCATACAAAAGAAAGGCGAATCTGTCCGTGACTACATTGAATGGTTCAGAAATTTATCTTTGATGTGCCCAGCAGGGATGCCACTACTAATGCTCTTACAGACATGCAGACACAACTTCTTAGACCAAGTGGAAGTTCACATGGGGGCTGTCAAAGCCCACACCTGGAAGGAATTGGTCGAACAAGCAGAAATAGCCGAGAAGTCGGCTAAAAAGTTTGAACCATCAGCCCTTAGAGGCAAGTGGGGGACAAACAACAAAGGGCGTAGCGACCTACCGCAATCTTCTCAAGCTAAAGGCAAAGAGACTATGTCTGTGGAGTTATCCGGAGATGTGCAGTCAAAGACCAAGAAAAGCGGCTTCAGCAATCAGGAGCCTAAATTCCCTCCAAAGCAGTACTCCTTCAAAGACGATCAGGTGGTCACGATATTCCATCTGCTCCACAAAGGGAACAAAATGAAACTGCCAGATGCTCGGCGTCCCAATGAGATAGGGCGCACAAACGACCCTAAATACTGCCTCTACCACAGGATGATCCACCATCCTACTGACAAGTGTTATGTCCTCAAGGACAGAATACAAGCCCTGGTCGATGCCGGGGTTCTGACGTTGAAGACGGAGCAGAAGAAAGTCACTGCCAATATGGTGACCCTCGAGTTCAGCAAAACTCCAAAGGTCACAGTTCCTGACGGAACTTATCCAGTCCTCGCTCCACGGTTGGACGTCAAGCATCCTCCAGCTACAACTCAAAACAATAAGGGTCTTGTTCCCTTAACATTGGAGACAGGAGAGGTCATGTGGATACACCCAGACCTCGTCCAAGACGAACACTGGGATTCAAAGAAGCCTAAGTCAAAGGGTAAATCTTGCAATGTCATCTCCATCCTGCCAGACGACGGCAATCTTACATCGGCTTCCCTCAGTAATTCAGAAGGGGAAAAGCTTGCTTGCACGGCGCGACCCGATACGCCTCAGCAGACGGGCACCCGATCCGGAAAATCATACTTAAGGCAGTATGAAAAGTCTACTGACGAGACACAACAGTAAACGACGTCAGTACAAGCACCAGCATCCACTCCAATCCCAACCAAGGAAAAGAAAGACCTAAGGAGGTACGATTCGACCACGTATTGAAGAAACCGCCAGGCCAAGGGTTTGATACGCCCTTTCGGTTTGACATATTGGCTCAGCTGGCCAATATCCCAGCTCGTATCACTAAACACGAACTCCTTCGTCTCTCTAAAGAGACAAGAGAAGCACTCAGGGATGCGCTAGCCAATTCAGAATCCTTTCTGACATGCATGCCTGAGGTCCCTAACAACGACGTTCAGTCTCCTTGCCCAAAATGTCACCATACACAATCCAAGGTGCCTGCTATTACATTCACGGTGGAAGATATGCTTCTCAAAGACAACAAGCACGATCGACCTCTGTACTACACCGGATATATCGGTTCAACGTGCATTGAAAGAATACAAGTCGATCCGGGGTCCGCACTCAGCATCATCCCCAAAAGGCTTCTCTACTTCCTCGGCATACCGATGTGCAGGTTGTCCGCAACCACTACTACAATATACGGTTTCAACGCCGGGAGCAGTCATCCACTGGAAAAAATTCGACTCCGTTGCAGAATCGGGAGCCTGAAGTCAGAAGTGACATGCTATGTCATTGACGCTGACACGTCATATAACCTGCTGCTGGGACGGCCATGGATCCATGCCAACTGGATCGTTCCCTCTACTCTGCACCAATGCTTCAAATATGTTGAAGATGACGCGACAGTACGAACTGTCTTTGCTGAGAAGCAACCGTTCAAAGGGTGGAAAATTACTTCACTGACGCTCTCCTGTATCAAGAGGCCAGTGGAACGCTCAAAGAACCGTTGCCGGACGATGATGAAAGTGGCAACGAGGCGGATTCAGAATCCGAAGCAGGCATGCCAGCCATTCTGATTGGTGAACCAATTATAGCATGTCTCAATAATCCCCTATGTAATACTCCTTCAGTGGATGAAGGTGAATGGGTAATTAATGATAATATTTCTTTTGATTATCCCGCGACTGTTGGGCTATTTGAATCCATTACGGATAGCTCTCTACACATGCCTTTACATAAACCGAGTGCGGCCAGCACGCCCATGGAATCCGCAGAAGGAGCCGTCTTGGTAATCCTGCCATCCAAAGAAGGTCAGTTACCGATAATCTTCGGTAGAACCCAACCACGGGGACCCACGGTTGCAGATTCAAGTTCAGACTCAGACACTCCACAATTCTTTCATTACGCGCAGTCAGCGCGCCATATTATGAAGAAATGGGGTACAACTTGAAGCATGGAGCAGGCCTGAATTTCGGAAAAGGAAGGCGCGGTTTGATGCAGAACTTTGTGCCTAAAGGGAAGCCTGCAAATTATTATGATAGTACACGCAGGGGGTTAGGGTATGTTACACCCACATCGTCAGCAACGGTTCAAGCCAAGGACGATGGATCAGTTCCATCACATTCAGCCTCATCCTCCGAGTGGGATTCAGATGTCAGTATAGGAGGAATGTTCGAAGACCTCACTGTCAATATGACCTCAAGCAGTCAATTGGAGCCCGCAGAAGCCACTGACGAAGAACCATGGGCCCAGCAATTAGACCTTCAATGGGAAAAGCGATTCGAATCGCGCGAACCACCTACTGAAGACAAGGTGATGCAGGTCAACTTGGGTAATCAAGACCACCCTAAGCCCATCTTTATAAGTGAAAGCCTATCACTTACAGAAAGGGAAGAATTGATAATACTCGTAAGAGAGTACATAGACGTCTTCGCGTGGAGCTACGAAGATATGCCTGGACTTGATCCACAGGTCTCTATGCATCGTCTAAATATCAAGCCTGACGTCAAGCCAGTCAAGCAACAACAACGTCAGTTTCGCCCGAACATTATGGAAGCTATTGAAGCCGAAGTTCACAAGCTCATTGCATGTGGCTTCATCCGGGAGGAACAACATCCAGATTAGGTAGCCAACATCGTCCCCGTCCTCAAAAAGAATGGGAAAATACGGATCTGCATTGACTACCGTGATCTCAATACGGCCTGTCCCAAAGACGAATTCCCACTGCCCATCACCGACGTCATGATCGACAACACATGTGGATTCGAAAGGATGTCTTTCATGGACGGCTTTTCAGGGTACAACCAGATTAAGATGTATCCCAACGACGAGAAGCATACTTCGTTTCGAACACCATTGGGGGTATACTGCTATACTGTAATGCCCTTCGGACTGAAGAACGCCGGAGCAACCTACCAGCGGGCAATGAGTACGATCTTCCGCGATCATCTCCAAAAAACGGTGGAGTGCTATGTCGACGACATTGCCGTCAAAAGCCGCAACAAGAATGAACATCTTCGCGACCTGAGAACGATGTTCGACATAATGCGGGCTCATCAGTTGAAAATGAATCTGACAAAATCCTTCTTGGGAGTTTCAAGCGGCAAGTTCCTTGGGTTTATTGTCACATCAAAGGGGATTCATCTTGACCCAGACAAACTCAAAGCCATTCAGAGCATGCATCCACCAAGGAACCTTAAAGAGCTCAGGGGCTTGCAAGGCAGGCTGGCTTATATCAGAAGATTCATTACAAATCTCTCAGGCCGCTGTCAACCATTCACCCGACTCATGAAAAAGGGTGCTTCCTTCGTATGGGATCAAGCTTGTCAGGAAGCTTATGAAGACATCAAGAGGTACCTCACAAAGCCTCCAGTCTTAGTGGCCCCTACATCAGGGAAACCATTCTTGCTTTATGTAAAAGCTATGGACTATTCCCTCGGTGCCCTCCTCACTCAAAAGGACGACAATGGCCACGAGCAGGCCATTTATTATCTAATCAGAACTCTCATAGGAGCAGAATCTCGCTACAACCCTATCGAGAAAGAGTGTTTAGCTCTCGTCTTCGCTGTTCAGAAGACACGACATTATTTGGTCGGCTAGACCATACATGTCATCTCCAGAGTAAACCCATTGCGTCTTCTTATGACGAAGCCAGGATCATTGAATTCAAGATTGGCTAAGTGGGCACTTCTTTTGTCTCAATACGCCATGATCTTCACCCCTCAGAAGGCGGTTAAAGGCCAGGCCCTTGCAGAGTTCTTGGCTGCTCATCTAGTTTCGGAACATTCAAAACTTCACGAAGATATCCCTGATGAAGTCTTCGAGTCTTATGCAACCTCAGACGAGGAAGTGTGGCAGATGTTCTTTGATGGGGCATCGTGAATGGGCCCTAAAGGCAAGATTATTGCTGGAGTGGGGGTTGTGTTTATCTCCCCGCAGAACCATGTTCTTCCCAGAGCATTTTCTTTGACAGAATCATGCTC
This sequence comes from Agave tequilana, assembly GCA_038442645.1. Lineage (NCBI taxonomy): Eukaryota > Viridiplantae > Streptophyta > Magnoliopsida > Asparagales > Asparagaceae > Agave > Agave tequilana. The sequence goes on from JAVJIF010007172.1 coordinate 98,801, forward strand.
CAACAATGTAGCAGAATATAATGCCCTGCTCATTGGTCTTCAACTCGCCCATGGAATGGGGGTACGATACCTCGAAGCTTATGGCGATTCAAAACTGATCATCAATCAAGTTAAAGGCGAATATGAAGTCCGCCATGAGGACTTGGTGCCTTATTATCACACGGCCGTTGAATTGGCCAACCTATTTGAAGGCTTCTATATCGGGCATGTGTCTCGATCTCAAAATACCAAGGCGGACGCTCTTGCTGCATTAGCAACAACACTAGCCTTGCCAGCCGACACCGAGTATCACCTCACGGTCGCAACTCGACATTTTGTATGCTCCAAGCACATGCTAAGAACTCGAGAAGTCTATAATGTCTCCACGGATCTTGAGCCGAGAGATTGGCGCTTTCCTCTCATTGACTATGCTTTGCACGGTCTGCTCCCAAACGATCCTAAAGAAGCGGCGTCCGTCAGACGAAGGTCTCTCCGTTTCTACTACGATCCGACTTTGAAGACACTTTACCGTCGTTCATATGACGATGTTCTCCTCCGTTGCCTTTCTCATTCAGAGGCACAGGAAGTGCTCCAAGAAGCGCACGATGGCATTTGCGGCGCTCATCAGCCAGGTCCAAAACTTAAGGACAGGTTGCATAGGCTGGGATACTATTGGCCAACCATGATAGCCGATGCCATCCAATATGCACGGAGGTGTAAAACATGTCAGGTTCATGCAGACTTCATACACCAGCCATCGGAGTTGCTCCACCCAACTGTTGCTTCATGGCCATTTGAAGCATGGGGAATAGATGTCGTAGGGCCAATCAGCCCCTCTTCGACAAAAGGTCACCGGTTCATCCTGGCAATAACCGATTACTTCTCAAAGTGGGCAGAGGCTATACCATTGGCTGAAGTCAAAACCTCTAATGTGGTTAATTTCATCAAGCACCATGTCATCCATCGATTTGGTGTCCCTAGGCGGATCATCCACGACAACGGACCCCAATTCACAAGCCAAGTATTCTATCGGTTCTGCGATAAATACCGAATTCAGAATGTGGCTTCTACTGCCTATAATCCCGCCGCTAATGGCTTGGCGGAAGCATTCAACAAAACGATCATCAAGCTACTCAAGAAATTCGTCTCGTCGAACAAGCGAGATTGGGACGAAAAGCTTGGCGAATGTCTTTGGGCCTACCGGACCACGGTTCGAACACCGACAGGTAATACGCCTTTTTCCCTGGTATATAGGTGCGAAGCAGTCATCCCGTTGGAAATCCAGATGCCATCATTGCGAGTCGCTCTGACCACCAAGATCACATTAGAGGACAATGATCGATTGCGTCTTCAAGAGCTCGAAGCCCTAGATGAGAAGCGGCTACAAGCTCAACAGCATATTGAGCTATATCAAGCTCGAATCTCAAAAGCCTTCAATAAGAAGGTCAAACAGAGAGTCTTCCAAAAAGGAGACCTGGTTTTAGCCGTCAGACGACCGATGATTATGACGCACAAGACCAGAGGGCAAATTTCAGCTTAAATGGGAGGACCGTTTGTCATAGAAACAGTCTATTCAAACGGAGCATACCGCCTCATGACCTCAGATGGCGACCTACTCATGATGCCGATCAATGGCAAATTCTTAAAAAAGTATTGTCCTTAATCAAGGATCCTTCCCATGATCAAGTTAACACTACACCTCTGATCAAGATCTTCATGTCCAAAGTACACACAAAGAGAGCCTTTCTCTTCCTCCAAGCGAGATAATACAACTGTAAACCAGTGGTAACCTGGTCACGTACTGGCTGTCCCGAAGGAGAATCAAGGTTATACATATATTAACCAGACAATCCAATATCCTTAACGATTAAGGACAGAGGAAAATGTTGGCTTTTAAGCCCAACATAAGTCCTCGACAACTCATCATGCTGAGGGGAATAGCATGGCTAGCCCAACTCAAACGGTAGTTGGTAAAGGCATATCAAACCCGTTGACAGTTGGGGTTTGCTAAAAATCCTAAGGGACCCGTTCCCATTTGATTCCCTCTCCAAAGTCACTTACCAATTCTCATCCATAGAATGGTAAGACCACATATACATTTCGCTGTTACGTTAACACTAAACCTATGACAGTGATTCCCTCGTTTCTCCCCGTGAGAACGAGACCTCCAAAATCACTTACCAATTCTCATCCATAGAATGGTAAGGCCACAAACATATTCTGCTATTACGTTAACATTAAACCTATGACAGTGATTCTCTCGTGAAAACGAGACTTTTTCCCAAACTCCATTACAACCTTGAGCTTGGTGGCGTCTCAAACGGTTATGTCATTGCGACCTCTGAACCAGCAGACAGCCGAGTCTCAATTTTGAGCTTGTTGACATTTACAAAAGACAAGTCTCAACCTTGAGCCCTGTTGACATTTACAAAAGACAGGTCTCGATGCTCGTTGACATTTACAAAAGATGGGTATCACCACCCCTTGAGCTTGGTGGCGTCTCAATCGGTTATGTCATTGCGACCTCTGAACTAGCGGACAGCCAAGTATCAATTCTGAGCCCTGTTGACATTTACAAAAGACAGGTCTCGATACTTGTTGACATTTACAAAAGACAAGTATCACCAAATTCTGAAGCTTGGCGGCGTCTCATTCGGTTATGTCATTGCGACCTCTGAACCAGCGGACAGCCAAGTCTCAATTCTGAGCCCTGTTGACATTTACAAAAGACAGGTCTCGATACTTGTTGACATTTACAAAAGACAAGTATCACCAATTCTGAAGCTTGGCAGCGTCTCATTCGGTTATGTCATTGCGACCTCTGAACCAGCAGACAGCCGAGTCTCAATTCTGAGCCCTGTTGACATTTACAAAAGACAGGTATCGATACTTGTTGACATTTACAAAAGACAAGTATCACCAAATTCTGAAGCTTGGAGGCGTCTCATTCGTTTATGTCATTGCGACCTCTGAACCAGCAGACAGCTAAGTCTCAATTCTGAGCCCTGTTGACATTTACAAAAGACAGGTCTCATCTTTCGATCCGACAAGGACCGATTTCGGGCTTGGTGGCGTCTCAACCAGTTATGTCATCGCGACCTCTGAACTGACAGATAGCCAAGTCTCATTATCCAACCCAACAAGAACTATGTTCTCAAGAAATTGCAATACAATTTGGAACCGCAATTCAGAAAGAAGAACAAGATTGGAGATTCAACAAAAGAAGAAAAATTTTCATTCACTCCAAAGGATAAAGTACATGGAGCTACGGCGCACACTGTAAGATCTGAGCCGCTCTCCAAGGGAGTCCAGCCTCGTCCTCCTGTCATCAGCAGCCTGGGCAAGCGCTTGTGACCTCAGCTCGGCCTCATTGAAATCCATTGCCTAGGTCAGATGAGCTTCAACCTCCGCCAAAGTTGCCCTCTGTGACAGTCCCTGCTGTGAGAGCTCTTCATCTTGGCCTTAAGCTGCTCAAGCCGCGCAGTTTCTTTAAGACGCACCAGTTTAGCCTTGGATAAAATAAGATTTGCTTTCCTGATCATTTCCTCGGCCTTCCCAATCTTGTCTTCAGCGTCAAGAAGAGCACTGGTGGAGGCGTCAATCGCACTTTCGACCTCTTCCTGCCTTGTTTCCAAGGATTTCAAGTCAGAAGAGATAGCCTTAGCAGCCTCTTGAGCGGCAAGCCAGGCCTCGTGCTTTTGAGCGACAAGACGCGCAAACCGCTCATTAACTAAAGACTCCAGGTCCGAACAGCGGAGACGGCGCCATTCCTCTACATCCTTCTCAAATTCATCCACCAGGAGTTCCAAAGCAGTAGCCTGGTGATACCCCTCGAAATCTCGAATACTTTCGATGCCACAGGAGAGGACCACCTTCAAAGTCGAGAATGGCATAGTCGAACCTTTCAAGATCAGGTCAATGCATCGCCCTAAGCCTTTGTAAAAACTATCGACTATGTCGCCTATAAAATCGTTTTCAACTTCGGCCACCTCTGGTAGACGGGCAACTTCAGAAAAGTCCACCAGCCCGGTCGATACCACACGAGGACAGGATGCAGGAAAACATCCAAGTGTTAGCTTCGCTTTGGAAGCTTAGCTTCGAACAACAGAATGTGACAAAACCTCGAAGGATAACTTCGTCAGAAGGGCATTACGGTCCTTTTCTGTCAAATATCAAAGGACAACTTCGCATCCTGTCATTCAACAGGATGTGAACCGCCTAAAAGTTAACTTCGCTTGGAAGCTTGAGGAAGAACTCTTCAGTTCTTGGATTCCCGATCAAGAAATCAAGGTAAAATCAGGGAATTGGACTCATGTTGGATTTATTCAAGGACAGCCAGAAGTCAGCCTTAAAAGAGAGACGACAGTCTCTAATCAAAAGGGAAGTTCCCTACCGGTGATTGGTCGTTCGATGACCGGAAGAGGAGAAGGACCCTCCGCTGCAGAGGTTGCGATCTCTTTTCCCGCTCGTCTCTTGGCGCGCATTGAAGAACTGTGGAAGTTCTTGAATTCTTGAAGAAGAAGGAAGAAGAAGAAGAGTCAAATGCTCTGGAAAATTCAAAGAGAAGTGATGACTCTCTCTCAGCCCGATTGGGCTTTTATAGGCCAATCAGTGCCTGAAACAACGCCTCGAAAATAGTACAGGCTGTCGTTTTAAATTAATTTGAAACGCCGCCTAAAGCGCCTTCCCGAGAAGCGCTGATTCAGCCGCTAAGGCTTAACTTCGCCAATGAATCAAGGTGCGGACTTCGCACAAGTTCATCAAGAACTTCGCCAAAGAGGTGGCCTTAGCCCACTAAAGGCACAGTTCGCCGATATGCCAGCATCGTGTGAAGCTCATTCAAAATGGACCCTGTCCTTAACTCTGCACGAAGTTTAGCCCCGCCATGGCCAAATTCTCAATGAAGGCAGGCAAAAATCAGATGAGCAGAAGATAAACTTTCATTGATTTAAGAGCAAAGGTACATTTATATTACATCAAGGTTGTGTTTCATACAATAGATTCAGTTGCTCAGCAAGATCATTTGCGCAAAAGGTATACAAGTGGTTTTATCTACTTCCAAAACCAGACCAACTGGACACGAAAGGCCTTCCTCCTGCACAAGGCCGTAACCAGTTGTGCCACGAGGACACGGCCATAATTCTCCACAAAAATGGCAGATTTTGCCACCAGGAAGCTGGATCACCAAAGTTGAAAGTTGGCAATGAACTTATCACCGCCAACACGATAGATCACCTATAATGGGAATTGGCAGTGATGTCAGTGATCTAACAGGTGTGACATCCGCCTTCCCGAAGTGGATCATCTCGGATAAGCGGCCACCAGCCTCACCTCAGAACGAATCATCTCGGATAAGAGGCTGCCAATAGCCTCTGGGACACACATCGGCTGCCCCAAGTTGTTCCTCCTGCTCAAAAGTAAAGCTTCAACTGGGGAAGCATAAGGCAACTTTTCGGTCTCTGTCATCAAGACACAAGATTGGCGAACATAGCTCACTGCAATGCAAACTGAAACAGATTAGCAGTTAAACACAAAAGATACTGCAAAAGCGCTAAAGCCGAATTCTTTGGGCGAAGCAATCCGATTTCGATTGGAGCAGAGGATAAGCCTCGCTTGCACAGTGATGATGAGCTAGCTCAGCAAACGCCAAGTCCTAGCCTCGCCTATATGGCTAAGCCAGACTGATCCTATGGGACACAGTCTTAGCCTCACCTATATGGCAAGACTGGCTCAACCTTGAAGATACCAGGTCCCAAGTTCTGCCTGTGCAGCGAACTTAACATGCAATGATCTTTCTGTGACCAAGTCAAGATGATAGCTTCGCTGGGAAGCTATGTCAAAATTCTTCTCCACAGATCAGTTAAATGGAGAACAAGGGAACTAATCCCTGACGCAGCCGTTAAAGCTGAATTAAGGGAGATGAATTCCCTGAAATCGGTAAAGTCGTTAAATGAAAAAGACTTACCAGTCCTTGGCTGGATAATGACCAGAGTGGGCATTCCCACTAATTAAGAGATCTGAATATCTCTCTCATCCAAGAGAAGAGAAGAAGAAGAGCAGATCACTTCTCTTCAGAGGACCTCAAGTGTCCTATTTATAGGCCCCATGGCCTGAGCGCTGCCGCCTCAAGCGTGGAAGCACGAGCGCATTTAAGGCATTTACTGCGCCTTGAGAACAGGGACGGCTTCCCTTGGAACCGTGCAAAGGGAGAAACGTCTCCCTCATAACGGCACTTATGGCGCCTTGAAGAAAGGAATATCCTCCCTTGGAAACGTGCAAATCGGAGAATATCTCCCTCAATCAGCGCGAAGAAAGGAGTAATCCTCCTCGTAACTGGCCCACGACAGTTGGCCTCAGGAAAGCGACAGATGTTCCAGAGCGAACTTATCTAGCTGCGAAGCTACCCAGACGCGAGTCTATATGATTCCTCAGCGAATCTACATCCCAAAGCAGGATTTAAAGCGAAGCTGAACTCAACCATCATGGCGACGTTCATACTCCACACACCACCGATCAAAGTAGTTCAAAGTATTTCAAAGTCTGAGCCATTGCAGACTTCTGAAAACTTTGAAGGGGGTCTTGTTGACACTTAAAAAGACAAGATTCTTATTGGTCCGAACAATGTCTAAACTTGTTGACATTTACAAAAGACAAGTGACAGACGAGCTGAAGACCAGTTTTCACCCATCTCCGAGGGACAAGGAAGCAACTTGGACTCCACTGATCCAGCAAGCAGACAGTGAACCCGGATTGTTTCTAAACAGACCTCAGCAGGTCTAAAATGCTAGCACTTAGCATTATTTGAGCCCAAAGGGATAGCCTCGCCTGAGAGGCTAATATCACTCGACTTCGCCTCGAAGCCATCCAAAGCCTCGCCAGGAAGCTAACTCGCAACTTTGCCACTGAGGACTTCCAGCTCCGCCAAAGGGTTTCTTTCGGACTTCGCCAGAAGCAGCCTCTAGCTCCGCTACGAGCTCAATGCGGGCAGCTCCGCCATTGGTCTGCTATGGTCAACCTTTGACCAATTAAATCTCCGGATGAGATCGGATCCAATCAGATCAAATCCAATTAAGATCAAATCAGAGATCAAATTTGGCAGTTGATTGCCACAATCTCTTGACTCTCCTAAAACGAGTAAGAAGATCAGGGGGAATCCTCCTACGATATGAAAAGGATTAAGAAGATCAACCGACCTGCAAATTCTAGCTTCGCAGAAGCTGATCCTAGCCTCGCAGCAAGGCTACTTTCCAGATTTAAACAGATCTGATTCAATCTGTTTCCATATTTTTAAGGAACGATTATACCCTTGCTCTCCCTATAAATAGCCCACCAGGGGTACAAGGAGAGGCACGCATACGGACGCACGAGACAAGAGAGAGGACTCCACAAGCAGAGGCTTCTTCATAACGCACCGTGCGCTCTCGAATTCAGAGACCTTTTAGAGAATTGCTTTCTCTATCTAGGGTGTTAATACCCTAACGTCGTCCTTCTTTTCAAGGAATCTCCGGAACCAGGCGAGAAGGAATTCCTAATTGAAGGCGATTTTGAGAAGCAGCAAGAAGGTTCTACCAACCTTCTACTCTCTGATTCCCCGAACCAGGCGAGAAGGGAATCTCATCGCTCGCATCGTCAAAGGGACAAAGTGGTCGCGCGCTGACCAGACTCCTATCGGCACACTTCTTCAGAATCTCTGAGGAGATCTACTTGTAATCTTTTTAAGAATACTTGTAATTTAGCTCCTCAAACCTTTTATTGTAAGTTTTTCCCCTTTGCGAACATAATGGAAAACAAACGCATGATGGTACAAATAAGATTAAAGAATCTAAAATTTCTGTTCTTGTTCACAGGTTCGAACTTTTCAAAATGACGGGGAACGAAACAATTTCAGAAATGATAACAAGTTTTACTAACATAACAAATTTTTTATCATCCCTTGGAAAGGAATACACCCAAGTTGAAAAAGTTCGCAAGATTCTTCGTGTACCCACACTAGATTGGGAGAAGAATACTACTGCAATTGAAGAAGTAAATGATCTCTCAACAATGTCATTAGAAAATCTTATTGGTAATTTAATGGCATATGTAGCACAAGTTGAAGATCGAAAGAAGGATGAACAACAACTTCAATCTAAGAGGAAAGAACTTGCCTTCTATGCATCCTCAGATACGGACAATTCAAATGATGATGAAGAGGAGATGGCAATGCTCTCAAGAAAATTCAGAAAATTCTTGAAGTAAGGTAAGTTTAATCCTATATGTTTTAATTGTAATAAAACAGGTCATATAAAGAAAGATTGCCTATTGCTCAAAAATAAAGAAAATTTAAGAGCTAAAACTTCAAAAAGAAGAAAGATTATCAAACATCATGGGAGAATAGTGATTCCTCTTTCTCTGACGAAGAAAAAACCACTGAACATGCTAACATTTGTTTCATGACTCAAGAAGAAGATGAGGTACAATATACTGAACTCTTAGATGCATTTCATTCATTATACAATGATCTAAAGAATGAAAAGATAAAAAATAAAGTTTTATCAAAGGAAAATGAAAAACTTATCAAAGAAAATTCATGTTATGTTTCTCAAATTCTTCTACAAATTCTCAAAAAGATGATTTTGAAAAAGTAATATTATCATTGAAAAAGGATAGTGAGAATTTTATAAAAGAAAATATTATGCTCAAAAAGAAAATATTGTCTTTAAATGAAAGAATTACTTTTTTAAATAAAGACATATCAAGTTTCAAAATGAAATATGAAGAGATTTTGAAAATGTGATTAAATTTAATCAAGAAAAAGAAAAGTTAAATGATTTGTTATCATATCAAAAGATGTCACATAATCATTATGATCTTAAATTCTTAAATCAGAGTGAAAATCTACACATGTTAGTGAAAAAAATCATAATCCATATAATTCTTTTGTGAAAAGAAATACTGATATTATTTCAAAAAGAATTAAGAACAAGCACATATGGATTCCTAAAAACTTAAGCATTTTTGATAAAATTATCTATTTTACATCATACATACATTCTATATGTAATTCATGCAATTATATGTATACTAACAGATGGAAACCAAATTCAAATTGGATTGGGATTTCTAAAGTTTAATGTTTTGATCTTATAATGATTAGTACCATTCTAATGTTTATCTTTCAGGTACCGTATAAAAAGTTTGATAGAAAAATATTTCAAATATTTATCATATGTATATATGTGTTTGTGTGTGTGTGTGTTATGATATATTTTTTGCAGAGGGAGAACACATATTTTTTTATATATGTTGTAACCTGTTCTATGCAGGGGAGAACATATACATATTCTCTACAGGGGGAATTTCATCCCCACAAAGCGTAAACATCAAAAAAGGGGAGAATGTTAGAACTTGATTTTGATGATACATTTGTGAAGTCATTTCATTGGAGCTCTATCTCACTAACTTATACAAGAGTCCTACATGCTCTAGACTTCCCAAGGATAATGGTTATAGATGTGTATTATAATATTTATTAGAATGTTAAAAGCCTTGAATACACACACACATCACAAGCCCTATAGTCGACTTATAATCTTGATTAGTCGACTTTTATCACCTATAGTCGGTTTACTCATAACTATAGTCGACTTAGCTTTTGCCTCAGATACATACCAACTCTCTGTTTCTATTCTGCATACCATGATTAGTCGACTTATACTTTTCCTTAGTCGACTAATAATAGTTGTAGTCGACTTATAAATACTGCTGGTCGACTAAGTCAGTTTTCAGAAACATGTCATTTATATCAGTCATTGCCTAGTCGACTTGCCCCCTTTATAAGTTGAATACTATAGGCAAAACTTGATACCCTAGTCGACTAACCCTCTTCCTCAAGTCGACTAATGGTACTTTCTGACGTTAGTCAGTTTCTAATTTCTGGTGTTTTATCCAACGTTTCAAAATTCAAATTCAAGTTAATAATTTCCCTAACTGACTATAGATTTCATCTATAGATAGGGATGTTATCCTAGGCTAAATCACAAATTCATATCAATAGTTTTCTGCCTAAAAACTTTGTTCAAAATTCTATTTTTTTAGAAAACTGTTTCCACTTTCTATTCTTCACAAAAATTTCAATCCTTTAGTGAAGAATTCTGAGAGTCCACCTACAAAAGTCATTGTTCATGATCACATACAGATTCAATACTTATAAGATTGATTGTAATCACTCAAAGAGAATGATTGTACAAAAACGTCTTCGGGTTGAAGAGAAGTTGTACAAGATTTAGGTGTCTTCTTGGTGTTAAGAAGAGTTGTATAAATTTGGCAAAGGAGATTTATCAAGTAGTGTACAAGGTGTTGATTTTGGGTGTACAAATGAAAAGTTAAAGAAAAATCTCAAGCTTGTGGCTCGAGGACTGAATGTAGTTCAAGAAGACAGAACCTGAATAAAATCTCTTGTGTTTGCGTTTGCATTTTCTGAGATATATTTTCTTTCTTGCAAGTTATTTTATTTAACGCTAATATCTTTATTCTAATGTTGTGTTGACATAATATTTTAGATCCTACATCCACATCCACATTAACTAGATTTGTAAAAATCTTTATGTAGCTATTCATGTGTTTGTCAATGGAGCATCCTCTTTGCATCTGAAAATGATAAAGCTTACTCTTCAACTGCAACCGCGATTCAATACTTTTTGTCAGATATTTCTTCTCAAGGATCTCCCACAGCTGCCTCGCAGATGTTTCATGCAATACATGATTCTTGATGTCTTATGTCAAATAAGACCTGATCAAGCCACACGCCGTATGGTTCATCTTGTCCAAATCTTCTTCAATTGTTGATTCGTGCTTCTTCTCCAACCGTAGAGTGTTTTCGAGGTTTTATGCCATTAGCGCATCATCACCTCACACCTCCATGTACCGAAGTCGTTCTTGTCGTCGAACTTCACCACATCAATCCTCAACGGATGTGGATTTACAAATTTCCCTGATGATGTACCTTCTCCAGCCATCTTCTCAACTGATTCCTCAAATTAATGCTGAAATAAACGGAGTTAGATAAAAAAAATAAGATAAAGATAGGATCTTTACCTCCACGCGAAACCCTTGAAGAATTTCCAAAGCTATCTACTCCTCCAAATTGATTCCTCGAGTAATCTACATACTGTTTTGAGATCGATACATGATCACACAAATAGTTTCCAGCGCTGCTCCGAGATTGACATACAATCTCCACCAGATAGCAACTGATGCTCTTGGGAATCAACACACAATCTCACGCCGAACCTTGGATGCTCTGATACCAATTGTTGTGCCTGCGCACTTGGCAACAACCTCTCTGAGAAATCTACCAAATGGAGACTGATGCAGCCGGAGATGTACCCAACCCGACGAGAATAGAGAATAATAGAGAAAAGCAATCAACACAGTATTTAATGAGGTTCGGCAACGTGTCTACGTCCTTGGGGCAAGGGAGAGGAAGATTTTATTGATTCAATAATCAATTACAACTTATTCTTTCTTCAAGGAATTTCTAGGGAGATTTTCAGAGAGATTTTTGAGGATACAATACATGAGGGCTCTAACTCTTATTTTTAACCACAGAGTCCCAGGGTTTTAAGAAATCCCGATTGAATTCGACTCCAAACAGAAAAGGAATCCGAATCCAGAAAGGTCAGTCAAAACGCGTCTGTCAGTCGACCGACCCATGCCATGGTCGACCGGTCTGGTCGACCAGTTCCAACCGAGAGCAACGCCTTGTCAGTCGGTCGACCAGGTGGTCGATCGCTCTTTAACCAAGATCGACCGACGGTCGACCGCCGCTCTACTTCTATGCATGTTGTGTACATCGGTCGACAGGGCGGTCGATCGGCCTTCTCCACTGGTCGACCGGGCGGTCGACTGGGCATCCTGGCTTGCTGCAATGCACCATTTGCTCCCTTTGTCTTCTGGTGTCTGTGCTATCTTCCTCTACCTCTTCTATCTCCTCTCTCCCTACACATGGATCTCAGCTCCATCAAAGCCTATAAATCATATGAAATATTTGCAGTGAACTCAGTGAATCCTATAGTATTTAGTACCTAAGGTACAATATTTGAAGTGTTGATGCATGATAACTAAACCAGGTCAGCAAATGGTCTCAAGTATTATAATTATGGATCCATAGTTTATCATCAGATTTCTAATATTTGCAGTTATATGTTCGACTTTACAGCATAAAATGGAAAAAGGCGTCACTTTATAGTTCAGGAGTAAAAGAAATGATGAAAAGTAGATCTACATGGACCTCTTGAGACAGAATTTCCAGTTAAAATCTGATCACTCAATGAACGAGGCTCCTATTTCCATGGCCTATATGCAGAGTTTCACATAAATGCTTATACAATCACCTACATTACAGGCACCTCTTTCATAGGGGGCGTGTCAAAGCGGAATTTGAGTGAATTGTTACAAGGAGGTCACAAGTTCAGAATCTGTGGAGGAACTTTTCCCATACATTGAGAGCTTAATTTTTTTATACAACAAGGTTGTTAAAGAGTAGCTTTAGGATTAAGATTATATAACAATAATCATATTAGGAGTAGAGATTTCCTTATCATGTAATTGTAATGCCTATATATTCGGGCTATTGCTATCATTAATAATACACAACAATTCTCTGTTTCTTCAATTGATTTAACAAATATCATGTCGGACACATGTATCACACGCATATATGGGAGATAATATTTTTGTTTCATGCATAACTTTTAGAATTTTCCATGTATCCACATGTCGTATTGTGTCTGTGTTGACATATTCGTGTTTGTGCAATGTAGCTCACCATACTGTGACCGACTTTGGACATATATCCACTATAAATCAATTATATTGAGGAAATTAAGAGCTTCACAGAGAGGATTTATAAATCCTTATAACATGCAGCAAATTTATGATTTATTAAAGCCAACAAGTCCAACTATAAGAAATATGATATAACTAAGGTTCTTTTATGCAGCAATCAAGCTTGCATGTTGTAGTCAAATGAGTCAAACAGAGATTACATGATCCCGTTATAATTATAGAACAAACTAATAATTGGTTTTTTTGACCTGTGTTGTATGGATATTTCATAGAGGACATACCCATATGTGATATGCATTATATGCACAAACACTCAGATAGCACTTGTTTGATACTTCCTAAAATTTATGACATATTTGAAATGCACCCTAGATGCATTAGTGACCTAGAAAATAATAATTCGATGTTTGGATGATGGGGGTGACAATTCACTTCTCCAAGATGCATATATGTAATTTGTCTACTTGCATTAATAAGGATATAATGGCAATGATTGTTTGGATAACTATTGATTTATATAACTTAAAGTTGATTTAATAATATATTACCATTTTAATTTTCCTAATTCATAATATATAGATTTACATTCCATACATGTGTTTGACGGGAGAAATGTAGGGTTCCTTGTAAAGTTTCCTTGAATCAATTGAAAGATTACAATGGATTTACACTCCAATTACAAGAGAGGGAAGATGGTGAGACTTGAATCTCCCATTTGTTTAATGCTGGGTTCTTCAGGTGGCGATGGAAAGTGAATCTTATTTTCCGTTGACCGGGTGAACGTCAAGAACTTTTGGGGATCTTCTCTTTAGATGGTCGATGGAGTGACACAGCTCTTGATCGATCAGGAATCTCAAAGAGATTGTAGGCAAAAATTAGCTTGTACGCAGCAAGTTGCTTGAAGAGTTGAATTTCTCTTCTTGTGGCAGCTCACGAGTCAAACTCTTCTCCTAGAATTATCTGATCAACTCACCCACTGACTAACCGACCCCTTCTCAATAGCAAGAGGGGTTATTTATAGAGGTTTTAGGGGTGAACGTGCCCCCTAAAAATGCTCCATAATAGGGGTTAACTTCCTCATTATGTGGGCAGTGATTGGCCCCATAACGAGGGCAGTTATAACTGAGACGCGGGTTTTGACCCTTGCGTCTTGGTGCTGCAGTAATACTGAGATGCGGGTTTCGACCCTCGCGCCTTGGTGCTGCAGTGGGGCTGAGATGCGGTTTTCGACCCTCGCGCCTTGGTGCTGCAGTGGGGCTCTTGCGTCTGGTGTTCTGCTTTTTGATGACTTGTTTTTTAATGATTTTTAGACAGCCTACAGAACCCCTTCCAAAGTTTTCGATATTCCGCGGTTAGCTGGGACGGATTTCGAAATACTTTGGACTCTAACTGAATTCACCCTTTTCATTATTGGACTGACAATGCTCCGAGCTTGATCTTGTTTGAAGTATGGCCTTCGTGAGTGTACTGTTGAAGTCTTTGAAGCCGTCAAAAATGATCGTGGCGAGTGTCTAGATACACAGTCTAAACCTCCCCGATGCTCTGGGTTTGTCATTGGTGTACTTTAAACCAGGAGTGAACAGTCATCTGCTTGTGCCAATGTACTGTTGAACTGAATTGCAGAAGTAAGGACTGAATACAAGTCCTACGGACACAGAGGTTAAACTGCTTTAAAGACGCGGGTGTTGCTTCATGATGCAGACGCGACTTTGGGCTAGTTGAAGAGGTGCGATCTTCGGAGGGACGTGCCTTTTGGGATGAAGACGCGGCTTTCGCTCTGTGAAGTAGACGCGACTTCGGCCTAGTTGAAGAGATGCGACCTTCGGAGGGATGCGCCTTTGGGATGAAGACGCGGCTTTCGAATGCGAATCCGTGCTGTGAGTGCGTGGCCACGTGTCCTGTAGAATTGAGGGGACATCTTCTTTTTGGAGCGCGAACTTCGCGCTGCATTTAATACGCTTTTCACGCGTCAGGCAGAGATTAGGCGTCGAGCCAAGCGCCGCGTATCTCTGCGATTCACTGTACCTATAAAAGGCAACAGTCTTTCAAGATTCATCATTAGACTCTTCTTCTTCGTTTGAACCTCTTAGAGTTAAGAAAACTCGAAGCTTTTTGTTCTCCTTGTTTCTTTCATCCCCAACATCGATTCCACGATCGTAATGGCACCAAAGGCTAAGCATGCTGTCTCGCCTTCCAAGGCGATCGTTCCTGAAACCCAAATGGGTGGTTCCTCCATACAGGAAGCCCCTATTTCAGGTATTACAAAGCATCGGACCTGGTTTCCGTCGTTAAAGGGGCTTACAGAGTTCTTTTAACTCTTAAATCCCTTTTGAACGTGAACCGCTAACGTGGGCTCATGCCCGTGTTTTGATCTTCAGGTGCGGTTCTTGAGTCGATAGACAAGACGCAGGTGTGATGACCTCTGCATCTTTTATCAGCTTGAGTTCGTGCCTGTTTGTTGAACACAGGGCCCCATTGAGCCTTGCGTTTTGGATCCAATACTTATAATATTTCTAAGTGCGAGGGATTCAGACGCAGATTTCTTACGACTCTTGCGTCTTGTGAGATCAGACGCTGGTCTTAATGAATCTTGCGTCTGAGTCTGATACTTAGAAATTTTCATAAATTCTGAATTGTTTAAGACGCGGGCTCCATGCAAGCCTCGCGATCTTTGGATCTGGATGCAGATTTTGATGATCTCCGCGTCTAGGTTCATTTCTGCGTTTGAGTTGCAAACACTTAAATCATTTTCTTTCAGATTCCTAATCAAGTGTTATTCTCTTTTGCAGTGCGATATTCCTCCAACCCTCTATCCAAAAAGTGTCACTTTGGGCACGTAGGCGGTACTGACCACAATCTAACCTTCGTGTTGCAGAAGACTGCTCCTGTGACTACTGATAAGTCGAAGGAGCGAAGGGAGAAGATCTCTAAGGTCAGCATGAGGACCTTCCGGGAAATTATTACCGACGGAGTGTTTGAGACAGATTCGCGCACTCCGTTAAGGAAACCCGTCTTCTTTTTTGGCGATGGCATTGACGAGGATGATAGTGCCTTGCATGACGGCGATTACAAGTGGCTTCGCTAGATAGGGGATAGGAAATTCTTTCTTCCCAATATGGAGAGGATGTATCCCCTATCCTATCTCCAGCACATGTCTGTCCACCGTGCAATGGAATGAGACCTTACTCGATCTGCCTCTAGTGTCTCTCTTGGTATACTAGGCGCCAAAAGAACACACTCTGGTGATCACAGGAAAGAGGTTTTCGGTTTATTTCCTAGATTGATCAGATCTGAGTATCCAATAGGGGAAACCCCTCGGCTCGGCACTACCTTCATCAATCAATTCATGAAGGTAAGGGGTGATTTTCCCGTTGATTTCCGCCCGCTCGGGTGGGTCCATTCTTCCGACAAGTCTTGGTGGGGAAAGATGGTGGGATTTGTCCTCGTCAAACTCGAAGCTCTGTTGGAACAGGCGGGGCTGTATCATGCGGCCAGGGCTGTGCAGTATGGCATCCCGCAAAGTTCCCATAATTTCTATGGGATCCTGGAGCATTATAACCCTTTGACGGGGACATTCTTCACTCCGGCCGGAGAGATGGGGCTTGCTCTCCATGAGCTATATGAATTTTCGGGGCTGGTTATGGGAGACGCCCCTTATGAAGAATATGTTCCAACTTCTGAAGAGCTTCATCTTGAAGAAGGAGTGCCCTCAGATATACGAGACCTACTGGGAAGTGTTGTGTCACTTTCACATCTGCGGTTAAATAACCTCCTTGAGAACCAGGGGTGTCAAGCAGATGTCTTGAGCGAGCTACCTATTTAACGGTATAACTGAGAAAGATCACTCAGTGACCATTCTGGCTCCTAGTACCGACGAAGAAATCGCTGAAAGGATTGGCACCTCTGTGAGTTCTTATACCACGGAGTCGAATGAAGACACTTTCAAACCTGATACGATTTTTGAAAACTTTCATCATCAAGCCCGGGTCCCCATTTCTGACCGGGCGCTACTGGCGGGCTTTCTCATGCTGTGGCTGAAGCGCTGCGTAGTGCCGACATTGCCGCATGAAGTGATTGTCGCCGATGTGGTGTACCCGACGGTCTTGTTGGCCTATGGCAGGTTATCGCCCTCCTTCCAGCAATGGTGGCTGGAATTCAAAGTGAATTACGGGCTCTGGTTCAAAGCCTGTGCAAAGTGGAAGCCATTGTTGACTCCAAAGGTAGACCAGAGGTTAATTCGGAAGGGAGGCCAAGAGTGAAGACCCCCAACCCCAGGATCGAGCTTCCATACACGTACCTGATGGCTTGGTATATTATGCACTGCCCTTCCCTGATGACACCGGTGTCTCAATCCGAGGGGTTTGTCCCCTTTGTGCAGAAGCTGGAGAACTCCAACTGGTCTTGTTATTATATGTTCTATGTCTGGAAAAGCTTTCTAAACATTTTGAACTATAATCTCGACCGCTGCTTCCCCGAGATTACCGGTGCATCTTATGGGGATAAATTTGCTGACCTTGTGGGACCAGATGACTTCACAAGGTTGCCATCAGGAGTCTTCTGGTGGCTGATTAATATCAGACCCGGGTATCTGATTTTTTGGCAAGGGAACTCATGCACAATCGAGCCCTATATGCCGAACCGTTTTGCCCGACAATTCGGTTATGATTAACTGTATGTCGGTAACCCTAATGCCAAACTCTCCTTCAGCGGGAATTTGTTTGAAGGTGCTCGGGCCTGATATTACAGTGTGGCTGGGGGAACAAAAGCTATTTTCAGTTTGCCTCACAAGATGCACAACTGCTACACGAGCCTCAGTTTCTGCACTTGGTATTTCCAGGCTAGCAAGATGCCTGATTACTCAATAAATCACTCATGTATCAAGAGCATTAAAGCATCTTATGAGGACAAATTGGTGTCCAACAAATGCGCGTGAGGCATGGATGAATACCAGGCAGCTGAGAAAGAGGCAAGAGGGGAGACAGGGGTGGAACCGAGAGCAGCAGCACCCAAGGAGCAGCCTGCTAAAAAGCGTCGACGGACTATGTCCAAACGTCCCCATGGCTCTACTTTCAAAACTGAGCCTACTCTGAAGAAGGCCAGGAGAGACGTGGAGGCTGAAGCTTCAATGTCCGAGGCCGTCCCTTCTAGTGTTGAGGAACAGAGGGAGGAAGAGGAGGAGGAGGAGGAAATCCCCCTTCTTCGTCCTCGTGGACTACGCAGCAGGGGCCCCGTGATCTTGGAAAAGGAGAACTTGCTGATGAACCCGCTACAACTGAAGAGGCTGAGCAACTCGAGGTTGACCTGGTAGGAAGGGATGATGTTGAGATTCCAGGGGTCTCAACTTAGCCAGGGTCTTCTTCAGTTCAAGAGAGGAGGGGTGAGGAGCAACAGCCTGGGTCTCCTACTGTATTGATGCCCAACTTGCGGGTGGTCGATTCCAGCCCTACTACTGGGTACTTGGTGGCAAGGTCTTGATTGCTGAGACTTCTTATGTTGAACTATCGTCTGCATCGTCCGAAGAGCATGAATATTATTCTGGCGATGAGGTCGATTTTGGTGGTGAACCCGCCCTTCCAGATCCGAGTAAATTCTCACATATTTCGGAGGAAGAGATACAAGGGTGTGACCCTGTGACGGTTTCGCCAATAGCAACAATCGTTCCTGCTGAAGGTACTCTCGTTGCCTTGTTGACCCGGCTTCTCCTTTAGCTAGGGAAAAGTTTTGACGTTTCTTCTTAAATTTATGGTATAGGGCTGGCTGTCGATAGTGAAGCTACAACTTCCTCTCAGATTGAGGAAATGATACAAGAGTTGGCCCAGCAGGAGGGCCTTAAGGCTCCTACTACCGGAATTGTTGGCCCAAAGGCCTTCCACTCTAGTTTTGATGATGATTAACTCATGTAGTTATGTGTACTAATAATCTTGTGATTTTAGTTTCAGATCATTAATCAAGTTATTAGTTGGTGAAAGCTTCCACCATCTTTCACAAGTTGATTCAAGAGCCCGAGCGTCAAAGATCATATATAGCACTTGCTCGATGGATCAAGAGTTTTGGGATCGAGTCGGCTTGGAGATTGCGCTCTACAAGAAGACTTCGGTACCATAGTTTAGTTTTGTGTTTAGATCCAATTGTAAAGATTAGAATAGTATGATAATGCTCAAGTTCACAACACACACGTTTCATGTTTTGAATATTGGTTTTTGGTTTTTCGGTTTTAGGTTTAACCGATCTTGGTTTTCATGAATAGATAGATCAAAATAAGTTTACATGGTTTAATGTATATATGATTTGTTCTATATACATGCATGCTTTAATTCCCTAGACAAACTTAGTTTTGACTTACTTATTCATGTGTTATATGTTTTGGTATTTTTGACAAAACATATTTTGGAATTAATGACAAAAACTATGATATATATTTGTTTCATGTATATTGGATTTCTATCCATATGCATCATGCCTAAGTGTGTTTAAATATCATGTTTTTGTATTTGGAAGAGTTTTGGACAAAACGTATTTTCTATTCAAAATCCAAGTTTTAGAAAATACAGTTTTTAGTTTTTGGTAAAAATGATTAGACACAAAATAGTTCATATTGATTGATATTTGAGCTAAACTTTTTACCACATGTTTATATATCAATGCAAATGATAAAACTATTTTTGGTGATTTTTTAGAAAAGATAAAAGAATTTTAAACATATTTCTAACTGAATTTTCTGTTTCACAGGCTTCAACCAAGTCGACTAGTAACCTGACTAGTCGACTAGGGCTGAGGTCGGTCGACCGGGCCGTCGACCGACGTGCACAGATCTGTGCACGTTTGGAGTCACTGGGACGGTCGACCGGACTGAGAGCAGAGCTCTCTGTTTGTTTCGGTCGACCGGGGCGGTCGACCGGTAGCTGCCAACGGGCAAAAATTGACCGTTGGGCGGTCGACCGACAGTGATATTTTGGCCAAATATGCTGCCAACGGCTAGTTTCCAGATTTGCCTATAAATACCCCATTTGCAAGAGTTTTTCTCTAAGTTTTTTTGTGCGAATTTTTCCTTACTCTCTGGTGTTTTCACAGCAATTAAAAGAGGTTTTTGGATTCAAATTGAACAATCTTTTTGTGTTTTTATTAGGGTTTGAAAAATCAAAGAAAAGGATTTTGGGAAAAGTTTTTGTTTGAACTTCACTATCCTCATTTTCTATTATTTCCCAAAGATTTTTCTTTGAGTTGCTGGTTCAAATCTCTTGGTTTTCTCCACACTTGAGCAAAAATTTACTATCTTTTCTATAGGATCTTTGTGTGTGAGAAAAGAGATTGTTTGTGGTTGTTATTGAACCACCAAGTTGTAAACCCTCTATACTTTGATTTGTGCTTTTCCCTCTTGGGTTGAGGAGGTTGTTTGTGCAAGTGGTTTGTATCCCTCAAGTTGTGAGGTGATCCTTGCTTGGCTTTGTGCTAATCCCTCGGGTTGTGAGGTGATTGTTTGTTGGCTTGGAGTTGTGCCTCAAGGAGGAGGTTGTGTTTGTAAGGAGAGGAGTTGGGTACTCCTTGTATTGTGATTGCCCCAAATCCTCGGTGGAGGTTCCCTTTGTGGGAGTCCTTTGTGGACAAGCTAGTGGACTTAAAATCCTTCTGGGTGAAGGCGGGGATGTAGAGCTGGGTGCTCGAACCTCGAAACATATCTTGGTGTTTGCGCTTGTTCATTGACTCTCTCTCTCTCTCTTTAATTTGTACCTTGCATCTATTCATATTGCTCATACATACTTATATGTTGGCTTGGTTGTGTGAATCTCTTGTTGAAATTGCAAATTAGCTTTTAATTCCGCATTGAGTTGACTAGATTAGCATAATCACCTATTCACCCCCCTCTAGGTGATCTTTCAATTGGTATCAGAGCTAGCGCTCCTCATATTTAGGTTTAACCACCTAGGAGTGAGATCTTGGTTTGCTAATCTTCATTTGCATTATTCATTTGCACTCATTTAGTTTGCTCTCATGGATAGCCCTCCTATGTTTGACCATATTAGACTTGATGCTTGGAAGGCCAATATGAGTAGCCATTTGAAAAGACTAGGACATCTAGTTTATCAAGCCTCCACTATGGAATCATTCCCCAATAGTAGCAAGCATAAGAAGGCAAATGCATTAGCACTTAGAACACTTAGAGCATCTCTAGGTGAACATCTTTTACCCGTGTTTAATCATTATGACTCGGCTTTTGCAGTTTGGAGCCTATTGACGTCTCCCGAGCTTCCAAGGATTATCAACAAGATGAGGAGATCTAAGAGAGAAAAGTCCGAAGAGCATTGCTTCATGGTCCAAGGGAAAAACTCCCTTGAGATACAATCGGACACTCAATCAGATGATAGCTCTAGTTCCTATTGCCATGGTTGTTTTGAAGTTCAAACTTTAAATTTGAAACTTGCTCAAAAGCTTGAGAATTTATTGGAAAAACACAATCTTTTGAAAGAGGACAACCTTGTTTTGAAAAATGAATTAAAAGATTTATGTTCTAATTTTGAATTGGTTTTGCAAGAAAAGGAAGAAATCACTAGTGAACGTGACTCACTAAGATCTCAACTAGACCTTGCTCTTGATAAGATTGAGATTTTGAGAAACAAAATGATTGTGATGATGTTGTGAAGCACAATGAGGTTTTATCTTCTAAATTGGATTTTGTTTTAAAAGATAACCTTGTTTTGAAAAATAAAATTGATTCAATTACAAAAGAATTGAATTTGGTTTTGAAGAAAAATGAATCTTTGCAAAATGAGATTGATGTTCATGTTTGTCATGCTAGTGTAGCTTCTTGTTCTAGCACTCCTATTGCATGCTCCACTCTATCTTCCACTATTGAAAAAGATATAAATATTTTGAAGAAAAGTGTTGAATGGTTGGGCTCCACTTTGAGCCAATGCACATTAAATCATACACAGTTGGAAACCTTGGTTCGCAAGAAACAAGGTTCATCTTTGCATGCTCACCCTTCACAGCATACACATGCTTCCCACGGTCACCACCATTACACGTATGCTCATGTGTACACATGTACACATTATGGCCGAAAAGGCCATCTTGCTAGATTTTGTTATGATCGTATCTATCATGAAAATTTAGCAACTAATCTTGTTTGGGTTAGAAAGGATACTAACCCCCGTGGACCCACAAAGAAATGGGTACCAAAGACCTCCTCTATACTTTTTGATGTAGGTGGGAGCTCTCGCAAAACGTGAGAGTGTTGGTGCCTTGGAGTGGATGCGTTCTGTGCCTAAAGAGAACCATTTGGATGCTTCACTCTCAAGGAGATTTGGTGGGAGGACCACCGTGGTTTGGAGAATTAGAGATGCACCTTCATCGGTTTTGGTATCATTCTCTAACTCCTATTTTTATTTGCATGCTTTTCATGTTCATCTATTTATAGCATGCCATAGTTTATTGTTCATTATGCTTATGCCATGCTCTTTAGAATAGTGTTATACATGTTTAGTTACTTGAGCACCCATGTCTTATATGGATCTATATTTAGTGTTCTCACCTTGTTTAAACTAACATGTATGCCCTAGATCTAATGCACATGCATATGCATTCTGACCATTTGGATGTTTATGATTCTTGTTTTATTATTTCATGATTAGTATGATGTTTGTCATGTTTATTAGACTTATGCTTTACATGATTAGTTATTGAGACACCCATGTTTAGTATGGACCTATATTTTTGTGTTCTCCTTATGTTTTAGCTATCATGTTAATCATAGATCTTATGTACATGTCTTTGTCATGCTAATCATATGGTTGACTATGACTTTTTGTTTTAATAATTCATGTTTTGATTATTATGTTTATCATGTTGAGTTATGATTCCCGTTTTATGCTTAATGATTTGATTACTTGTTTAGATGTTAGTTTTCATTAAGACTAGAATTTATACTTGCACATGTAGTAGGACACAAATAAATCTTTATATATGTTTGTGTTTGGATGCTAATTTGTACCCATTAAATGTGTTAGTATAGCCTAGTTTTGATGATTCATGCATTTTAAACTTGTATTCCTATTTTGGATTTATATGTATGAGTTTTCATTTCATGTATATGTTTATTTTGCCAAACCTTAAGATATACATGTATACCCTTTGAGTCATTTGCTTTTCATGCAAATCTATATATATGGACTCAAATGTGTTTAGGGATATGTATGTATACTTATTGTGTTGACAATTCATACATATACCTTGAAATGGAATTAGTTTTGGTGAAAATTTAGTTTTTCTTGATTTCGTGTTTATTTGTTTAACTTCATGTATATGTCTATCTTGTCCAAACTATCATTTATACATATACATCCTTGAGCCACGTGCCTTCATGCATATACTCTTGTGGACTCATTGTGTTTAGATATGTATGTATACTTTAGTTTGTACATGACATACATATGCTTGAAGTTTAAATCGTTTAGATGAATTTCATGTTTTCAAGGATTTCACATGAGCTTTATTGAATATTTTCATGTCGATATGTGTCACATTTTACTTGTACACTCACTCTATTAGTTTACTCATGATTTGTTTTCATGAGAATTTGAATGAGCTTTATGGACTTTGAGTGTTTAGTGATCATGTGATTTACATGTGTTTCATGAAAAACAATTGTGTTTTATTCCTTACTTGAAGGATTTCGTACTAGTTTTAAAAGTTTTTCCTATAACTAGCTTCACTATGGTAGAGATTTTCAAACAAAGCTTATTTTCAAACCTATTTTTGAAAACCCCTACCATTAATGGGAGGATGGATGGGAGATCATGTTCTTGTATGCTTTAACATGAAAATCATTTAAAACTTGAACCATGATTGGGAGGTAGTTATATGAGATATACATTTGATATTATTGTTATTTTAATTGGTATCATTGAATTCTTTCAATTGTATCAATCTTGACATTTCTTGTATACTCATATATATTTTGTATGTATGTATGCTTTCATTCCAAGAATATCAATTTCTATTGGTATCTATCTTTCATACATATATATGTTTTATTTGTACTTATTATATCCCTATATCTTTAAGCACAAAATCTTGTTTATGCTAGTGCTTGAGCTTCATTTTTTTTTAATTGATTATTTTTTAAATTGGTATCAAGCCTACACATCATTGTAGTTGGTATTTCATAAAAGGGAGAAAATTTGATTTTGTCTTTCAATTGGTGATTTCTCAATTGATATTTGATTCCCACTCCCTTACTTTATGATTAAAAATTTCAAATTGGTATCATATGTTTAAAATGAAAATGATTTATAATTGGTATCAAAATATTTGTGTTTTAGACGTTCAAAATTTATTATGTTTATTTTCAATTGGCATCAAGATGTTTCATGTGTTTTTGCTTAAAATTGGTATCATATTTTTGTTTGTTTCCATTAAATTGGTATCAAAATGCTATTCTTTGACATATTTTCAATTGGTACCTCTAATTGACTTTGGTTTTGTTTTAGACAAAAAAAAAGGGGGAAAATATTATTTTTTATTGATTCATTATTTCGAACAAAAAGGGGGAGAAATATTTAATTGATTTTTCAATTAATATTGGTTTTGCTTTTACCCCTTATTAAAGATTGACTCTTTGTATTAAAAAGAAAGAAGATTTTGCGTTGTTTTGGTTTTTACCCCCCTTGTTGATGATTGACAAAAAGGGGGAGAAGAATTTGGGTTTATATATGCATGTTTTTTGTTTTGCATATATTAAGTTTAATTTAGTTTAATTTTAATTGGTATCTAAAGCATGTTTTGTAATTGGATGTTTTGTAATTGGTACCTAGAGTGTAATTGGTATCCAGAGCATGTTTTGTTTTAAACATTTCATTGGAATTGGTATCTAGAGCATGTTTTTGTTTTAACATTTCATTGGTATCTAGAACCCTTTATTGTTTATGCATAGGTATGCATGTTTCATGTTTCATGTTTAAGAGTTTCATGTTTAAGAGCCTTCATTGCACATTCATTATGTTTATTTGGTTATGCAAGAGTTAAGGGGGAGCTTCTTTGAAGCTTAACTTTAATCCATGCATATATAACTCCATGAGTTTTGTCATCATCAAAAGGGGGAGATTGTTAGCCCAAAGGCCTTCCACTCTAGTTTTGATGATGATTAACTCATGTAGTTATGTGTACTAATAATCTTGTGATTTTAGTTTCAGATCATTAATCAAGTTATTAGTTGGTGAAAGCTTCTACACATCTTTTACAAGTTGATTCAAGAGCCCGAGTGTCAAAGATCATTATAGCACTTGCTCGATGGATCAAGGAGTTTTGGGATCGAGTCGGCTTGGAGATTGCGCTCTACAAGAAGACTTCGGTACCATAGTTTAGTTTTGTGTTTAGATCCAATTTGTAAAGATTAGAATAGTATGATAATGCTCAAGTTCACAACACACACGTTTCATGTTTTGAATATTGGTTTTTGGTTTTTCGGTTTTTTAGGTTTAACCGATCTTGGTTTTCATGAATAGATAGATCAAAACAAGTTTACATGGTTTAATGTATATATGATTTGTTCTATATACATGCATGCTTTAATTCCCTAGACAAACTTAGTTTTGACTTACTTATTCATGTGTTATATGTTTTGGTATTTTTGACAAAACATATTTTGGAATTAATGACAAAAACTATGATTTATATTTGTTTCATGTATATTGGATTTCTATCCATATGCATCATGCTTAAGTGTGTTTAAATTGTAGGATCTATAATCAAAGCAACACAACACTAGAGGGGGGTGAATAGTGTTTAAAAACTGTAAATCAATTTACTTGCAGGAAATAAAATAAACACAAGATAAACTCAGAAAATTTAAACGCAAAGACAAGAGAGTTATCCTGGTTCGGTCCTTGTGACCTACATCCAGTCCCCAAGCCAACCGCTTGAGATTTTCCTTTCCTGATTTGTGTACACCCACAACCAATACCTTGTACACCACTTGACAAACGCCCTTTGTCAAATGTGCACAACTCCTCTTTACACCAAGAGAACAAACGCCTTGTACAACTTTCTTCTACTCCCAAGAAGACGCCTTGTACAATGATCTTCTTTGAATGATTACAATGATCCTATAAGCCTTGAAATTGAATGTGCTTGTGGACAAGGTTTCTTATAGGAGGGATTTCAGAAATCTTCACAATGGACTTTGGAATTTGGTGAAGAAACTGAAAGAGAACAAGTTTTCAGAAAACAGAATTTTTTGGACAGAGTTTAAGGCTGAAAACTTTGGATTTGAATTGTGTTTTGACCCTAGGACAATACCCCTATTTATAGGTCAAATCCATAGTAAGTTAGGGTAGTTATCAGGCCAAATTCAAATTTTAAAACGTTGAAAACGCACCAGAATTCACCAACTGCACAGCAGTTAACAACTGTTATTAGTCGACTTGAACAAGAGACTAGTCGACTAGCAGAACAAAATTTCCACTGATTAGTCGACTACAACAAGGGGTTAGTCGACTATGTTTTGACTGATACAGACATTTGGTTTCTGGAAAACTGAATGTAGTCGACTATATTGACACTGTTAGTCGACTAGGTAATGTGTTAGTCGACTATAGATATAGGGTAAGTCGACTAATTTTCATGTCAGACAGAAACAAAGAGTTAGGAAATATTTGTATAGGTTATTAGTCGACTTGGGAAAACTATAGTCGACTAGGGTATCTGTTAGTCGACTATACAATGGGGTCAAGTCGACTAACTATCCAGACAGACAACACAGAGACTTGGGTCATTTGTTTTGGAAGTATCTAGTCGACTAGGGATTTTGGAAAGTCGACTATATAAGGGATAGTCGACTATATCATAAGGTCAAGTCGACTTGATAAGGAATTTTGTGTATGTGTTCAAGGCTTTTCACAAATTTCTAAATATACACAAAACATATCCAAAAACTTCAACTGGCTTCAACTGAGGTTGAGTAGTCATAAATGCTTGTCCATCATCACTTGTCCATCATCAAAATTGTTCAACTTTGTAGGCTTCAACATTCTCCCCCTTTTTTGATGATGACAACCTTGTGATGTGAAATGATAAACTCCCCCACCTTGTGATATGAAATGATAAGCTCCCCCTGCAGAAAAACTCCCCCTGCAGTAAATAGGTTATAAATGATATGTAGCCCCTGCAGAAAGTGTTAGTTTCCCCTGCATTGCCATATGTCAATATCCATCACATATATATATTGCCATAACACATATATGAACGTAACATAGAATATGTAACAAATAACACAAAATGAATGTAACATAGAATATGTAACAAATAACACAAACATAACACACACAAACATAACACAGATGTTCTCCCCCTTTGTCATTAACAAAAAGCAGAAAAACAAACATGAACATATACCTTTGAAAAATGCTAAAAAAATATTTAAATTCAGAAAAGCTGCAAATACCCAAATCTCTTCGAAATTTCATAAAAGTATCTGCTTTAAGAGGCTTTGTGAAAATATCTGCAACTTGATTATCAGTTGATATAAAATTTAAAGAAATGTCACCTTTTAAAGCATGGTCACGTAAAAAGTGATGGCTAATATCAATATGTTTGGTACGTGAATGATGAACAGGATTTTTAGATAAATTAATAGCACTAGTATTATCACACATAATAGGTGAGTTTGTGATAGTCATGCAATAATCAAGTAAGGTTTTTTTCATCCATATAATTTGTGCACATGCAACACTAGCAGCAATATATTCTGCCTCGGTTGTGGATAATGATACAGAATTTTGCTTTTTACTGAACCATGATACTAGTGAATGTCCCAAAAAGTGACAAGTACCACTAGTACTCTTCCGATCAGATTTACATCCAGCAAAATCAGCATCACTATACGATAGTAAATCAAATGTGCATGATTTTGGATAAAATAAACCATAATTGATTGTGTTATTTAAATATCTAAAATTCTTTTCACTGCTTTAAGATGTGATTCCTTAGGATTTGACTGATATCTAGCACATAAGCATACACTGAACATAATATCAGGTCTACTTGAAGTAATGTATAGTAAAGAACCAATCATACCTCTATAGAGTTTCTGATCAACATTCTTACCATTTTCATCTTTGTCTAAATATCGTCGTACTCATGGGAGTATTCTTATGACCAGAATTTTCCATGCCAAATCTTTTTAGAAGTTCTTTTGCATACTTGCACTGGGAATGAAGATTCCATCCTTCATTTGCTTTATTTGCAGACCGAGAAAGTAAGTAAGTTCGCCCATGTGGCTCATCTCAAATTCACTCTGCATGGTCTTAGAAAATTCTTGACAAAGATTATCGTTAGTAGATCCAAATAAAATGTCATCAACATAAATCTGAATGATTAAGATATCTTTATCAACATGTTTAATAAAGAGAGTTGTATCTGCTCTTCCCATCTTAAAATCAAAATTTAAAAGAAAACTTTTTAATCTATCATACCAAGCACGGGGTGCTTGCTTTAAACCATATAAAGCTTTCTTAAGTTTAAAAACATGGTTTGAAAATTTTTCATGTTCAAAACCTGGAGGTTGTTTAACATAAACAGTTTCTTTAATAAATCCGTTTAAAAAGCACTTTTAACATCCATTTGATATAATTTGAAATTCATAAAAACAAAAAAAGCAAGTAAAATATGAATAGATTCAAGCCTAACTACTGGTGCATAAGTTTCATCAAAATCAATACTTTCTTCTTGATTGTATCCTTGTGCTACTAACCTTGCTTTGTTCTTAATGACTTCACCTGATTCATCGAGTTTGTTCTTAAAGACCCATCTGGTTCCGATGACTGGATGATCAGTAGGACGTTGTACAAGATCCCAAACATCATTCTGACAAATTGGTTCAACTCTTCTTGCATGGCAATTGTCCAAAAATCATCCGTACATGCTTCTTTGATATTCTTTGGTTCAATGAGTGATATGAAGGCAATTTGTGTCATGTAGTTCAACTTGGATCTCGTCTGAACACCTTGATTTATATCTCCAATCACCAAATCTCGTGGATGATTCCTTACTTCAACATATGCTTTTGGTAACTCGGTAGGAGTCTCATCATCTTTAGAAATGTTAGTATCAACAGAAGATATAACAATATTATCAATAGGAGTATCTATGATATGATCATCATCATGTGGAGAAGTATTAGAAATAGGCTTAGTCAAGGATTCACCAAATTTAACATGTAATGATTCTTCAATAGTAAATGTTTTCTATTAAATATTCTATATGCTTTACTATGAGTAGAGTATCCAACAAAAATACCTTTATTTGATCTAGCATCAAATTTATCTAAAGCATCTTTTGTATTTAAGATAAAGCATTTACGTCCAAAAATCTTAAAGTAAGAAACTTTTAGAATCTATTATAAAACAATTCATAAGATGTTTTATTTAAAAAAGGTCGAATAAGCATACGATTTAAAACATAACATGCAGTAGCAATAGCCTCAGCCCAAAAATATTTTGGTAAATTACTGTCCATAAGCATAGTTCTAGCACATTCTTGCAAAGTCCTATTCTTTCTCTCTACAACACCATTTTGAGGAGATGCTCTAGGAAATGCAAAGTTATGTGTAATATCATACTTATCACAGAAATTTGAAAAAGATTCATTCTCAAATTCTCCTCCATGATCACTTCGAATAGTGACTATGTTTAGAGACTTTTGATTTTGAATTCTTTTACAAAAACTTGCAAATTCATTAAAAGTATCATTTTTATTTTTTAGAAAAATTACCCATGAAAAACGTGAATAATCATCACAATAACAAAAGCATATCTACTCTTGTTTAAAGAAGAAACACGAGTAGGACCAAATAAATCCAAATGCAACAATTCTAAAGGTCTATTGGTAGAAACAAAATCTTTAGATTTAAAAGATGATTTAACTTGTTTTCCTAATTGACAAGAATCACAAAAATAATCCTTTATAAAAGTTATTTTTGGAAGACCTTTAACTAAATCAAATTTAGAAATCTTAGAAATAGTTTTCATATTCAAATGACTAAATCTTTTATGCCATAAAAATAGTCATTATTAGAAGCAAGTAAACATAAATTATCATTAGATGATATACATGTTATTGATAACTCATAAATGTTATTGTTACGAAAACCTTTGAATAAAACATCTTTCATATTAGTATCATAAATAAGACATGCATCTTTTTCAAAAATAATTTTATAACCCTTAACACATAATTGACTAATACTTAATAGATTGTGTTTTAAACCTCTTACCAAAAGAACATTTTCAATAAGGGTTTTGAAATGTTACCAACTATGTCGGTACCAATAACCTTTCCTTTGTTATTGTCTCCAAATATCACTGTACCTCCCTTTTTGATTTGTACGGAAGACAGTAGTTGCATGTGTCCGGTCATGTGTTTGGAACACCCACTATCAAGTATCCACTTTTCTTTAAAAGGTACCTATAAAATAAAACAATTTGTATAGTACCCATCATGATAGGGTCCGAAAAAGATTAGTCTTTAGGAACCCAAATCCAATTGGAATTTGGTTTCCACTTGTTAGTATAAACATAATTCTTAGAATTACACACATCATGTATATAAGATGCAATATAAACATTTTTATCAACATTATTAAGATTCTTAGGAACCCATATATATTTGCATCTAATTCTTTTGAAATAGTATTTCTTTTCACAAAAGAATTATTATTATGAAGATGTGTAGATTTTACAAAATTAGTTTTTGAAAATCCAATACCAACATGAGTAGGTTTATAAATCTTATCTTTTGAAAAACCAAGACCAAAATGATTGTTAGACATCTTTTGAGAAGATAATAAAACATTTAAATTCTCTTTTCTTTTATTAAACTTTGTTACATTTTTCAAAAGATCTTCATACTTAATTTTGAAACTAGTCATGTCTTTATCTAAAATAGTAATTCTAGAATTTAAGAAATAGTTTCCTTTTTAAGTAAAGAATTCTCTTTTAAGAAAATTTCATTATCCTTTTTTAAAGATGCAATAACTTTTTCAAAATCTTCTTTTTGAGAACTTAAAGAGGATGTTTGAGAAACAAAACTTGCATTTTCATTAATGAGTCTTTCATTTTCCTTTATTAAAACTTTATTTTTAATCTTCTCATTTTTGAAATTATTAAACAATTCATTAAAGGCTTCTAATAAATCATCATAATCTTGTACCTCATCTTCTTGGGCCATGAAGCAGATATTGGCCGTTTCCGTTGCTTCTTCTCCGTCAGAGGAAGATGAGTCGCTATCATCCCATGTTGCTTGGAAGGCTTTCTTCTTCTTGTTGAACTTATTGAAGTTCTTGAAGTGTCCTTTTGATTTCAATGGGCAATCCTTCTTTATGTGGCCTGATTTGTTACACTTAAAACAAGTAGGATTATCGTTAGTATCTTTATTCTTTTTAAACTTATCTTGTTTTAAGAACCTTTTGAACTTTCTTGAAAGCATCGCCATTTCTTCTTCATCGTCATCCGAATTGTCCATATCTGAAGTTGTATGGAAGGCAAGTACTTTCTTCTTGGATTGATGTTATTGTTCGTCCTTCTTTCTTTCTTCTAACTGCACTTCGTATGCCATTAGATCACCGATTAGGTTTTCTAATGTCATAGTTGAGAGATCATTCGCCTCTTCAATTGCGGTTGTCTTCTTCTCCCATTCTGGTGTGAGTGCACGAAGGATCTTACGAACTCTTTCAACTTGGGTGTAGTCCTTTCCAAGGGATGCTAATGAATTGGTAATGTCGGTGAATCTTGTAACCATTTCGGATATGGTTTCATTCTCCTTCATTTTGAATAACTCAAATCTGTGGACAAGAACAGATATTTTAGATTCCTTAACTTTATTTGTGCCTTCGTGAGTTACCTGAAGAGTATGCCATATTTGATGTGCAGAAGTGGATGTAGACACACGGTTGAACTCTTCTTTGGTTAAGGCACAAATAGAGCGTTCATCGCCTTGGCATCAAGATTTGCATTCTTCTTTTGATCTTCACTCCAAGCGTTGTAGTTGGTTGTTGGCTTGGTGTATGATGCTTCTACGATGTTCCAAAGTCGTAGTTAAGCGATTGCAAGTAGATCTTCATTCTACACTTCCAATAGTTGTAGTTGGTTCTATCAAATAGCGGTGGACGTTGTGTAGAATGACCTTCTTTGAATTGTGACGAAGGGAACTCCGTTGCCATCCTCGTATGGTTGTTGCCTTGAACCTGCTCTGATACCAAATGTAGGATCTATAATCAAAGCAACACAACACTAGAGGGGGGTGAATAGTGTTTAAAAACTGTAAATCAATTTACTTGCAGGAAATAAAATAAACACAAGATAAACTCAGAAAATTCAAACGCAAAGACAAGAGAGTTATCCTGGTTCGGTCCTTGTGACCTACATCCAGTCCCCAAGCCAACCGCTTGAGATTTTCCTTTCCTGATTTGTGTACACCCACAACCAATACCTTGTACACCACTTGACAAACGCCCTTTGCTAAATGTGCACAACTCCTCTTTACACCAAGAGAACAAACGCCTTGTACAACTTTCTTCTACTCCCAAGAAGACGCCTTGTACAATGATCTTCTTTGAATGATTACAATGATCCTATAAGCCTTGAAATTGAATGTGCTTGTGGACAAGGTTTCTTATAGGAGGGATTTCAGAAATCTTCACAATGGACTTTGGAATTTGGTGAAGAAAACTGAAAGAGAACAAGTTTTCAGAAAACAGAATTTTTTGGACAGAGTTTAAGGCTGAAAACTTTGGATTTGAATTGGTGTTTTGACCCTAGGACAATACCCCTATTTATAGGTTAAATCCATAGTAAGTTTAGGGTAGTTATCAGGCCAAATTCAAATTTTAAAACGTTGAAATACGCACCAGAATTCACCAACTGCACAGCAGTTAACAACTGTTATTAGTCGACTTGAACAAGAGACTAGTCGACTAGCAGAACAAAATTTTCACTGATTAGTCGACTACAACAAGGGGTTAGTCGACTATGTTTTGACTGATACAGACATTTGGTTTCTGGAAAACTGAATGTAGTCGACTATATTGACACTGTTAGTCGACTAGGTAATGTGTTAGTCGACTATAGATATAGGGTAAGTCGACTAATTTCATGTCAGACAGAAACAGAGAGTTAGGAAATATTTGTATAGGTTATTAGTCGACTTGGGAAAAACTATAGTCGACTAGGGTATCTGTTAGTCGACTATACAATGGGGTCAAGTCGACTAACTATCCTGACAGACAACAAACAGAGACTTGGGTCATTGTTTTTGGAAGTATCTAGTCGACTAGGGATTTTGGAAAGTCGACTATATAAGGGATAGTCGACTATATCATAAGGTCAAGTCGACTTGATAAGGAATTTTGTGTATGTGTTCAAGGCTTTTCACAAATTTCTAATATACACAAAACATATCCAAAAACTTCAACTGGCTTCAACTGAGGTTGAGTAGTCATAAATGCTTGTCCATCATCACTTGTCCATCATCAAAATTGTTCAACTTTGTAGGCTTCAACATTAATATCATGTTTTTGTATTTGGAGAGTTTTGGACAAAACGTATTTTCTATTCAAAATCCAAGTTTTAGAAAATACAGTTTTTGGTTTTTGGTAAAATGATTAGACACAAAATAGTTCATATTGATTGATATTTGAGCTGAACTTTTTACCACATGTTTATATATCAATACAAAATGATAAAACTATTTTTGGTGATTTTTTAGAAAAGATAAAAGAATTTTTAACATATTTCTAACTGAATTTTCTGTTCCAGGCTTCAACCAAGTCGACTAGTAACCTGACTAGTCGACTAGGGCTGAGGTCGGTCGACCGGCCGGTCGACCGACGTGCACAGATCTGTGCACGTTTGGAGTCACTGGGACGGTCGACCGGACCGGTCGACCGGACTGAGAGCAGAGCTCTCTGTTTCGGTCGACCGGGCGGTCGACCAGTAGCTGCCAACGGGCAAAAATTGACCGTTGGGCGGTCGACCGGACCGGTCAACCGGCAGTGGTATTTTGGCCAAATCTGCTGCCAACGGCTAGTTTCCAGATTTGCCTATAATACCCCATTTGCAAGAGTTTTTCTCTAAGTCTTTTTGTGCGAATTTTTCATTACTCTCTGGTGTTTTCACAGCAATTAAAAGAGGTTTTTGGATTCAAATTGAACAATCTTTTTGGTGTTTTTATTAGGGTTTGAAAAATCAAAGAAAAGGGATTTTGGGAAAAGTTTTTGTTTGAACTTAACTATCCTCATTTTCTATTATTTCCCAAAGATTTTCTTTGAGTTGCTGGTTTCAAATCCCTTGGTTTTCTCCACACTTGAGCAAAAATCTACTATCTTTTCTATAGGATCTTTGTGTGTGGGAAAAGAGATTGTTTGTGGTTGTTGTTGAACCACCAAGTTGTAAACCCTCTATACTTTGCTTTGTGCTTTTCCCTCTTGGGTTGAGGAGGTTGTTTGTGCAAGTGGTTTGTATCCCTCAAGTTGTGAGGTGATCCTTGCTTGGCTTTGTGCTAATCCCTCGGGTTGTGAGGTGATTGTTTGTTGGCTTGGAGTTGTGCCTCAAGGAGGAGGTTGTGTTTGTATGGAGAGGAGTTGGGTACTCCTTGTATTGTGATTGCCCCAAACCCTCGGTGGAGGTTCCCTTTGTGGGAGTCCTTTGTGGACAAGCTAGTGGACTTAAAATCCTTCTGGGTGAAGGCGGGGATGTAGAACTGGGTGCTCGAACCTCGAAACATATCTTGGTGTTTGCGCTTGTTCATTGACTCTTTCTCTCTCTCTCTTTACTTTGTGCCTTGCATCTATTCATATTGCTCATACATACTTATATGCTTGGCTTGGTTGTGTGAATCTCTTGTTGAAATTGCAAATTAGCTTTTAATTCCGCATTGAGTTGACTAGATTAGCATAATCACCTATTCACCCCCCCTCTAGGTGATCTTTCAGGAATGCCTCAAGAGAGTGCAACTGTCAAAGTCCAGGCGGTCTCAACCCCACAAGATCTACCTAGGAATTCGCCATCTTCAGATCCTCAGCCTGGTAAGGGGGCATTGACGCATTGAAAATTTCTTTCTTTTATTGTGATGTTTGATGTTTTGGTGAGTGCTGGGGTAGCTCCAGTAGAGGATATTGCGGCAAGCCAAACCTCGACCGAGGAACCCGACGTTGCCAGGTTGGCTGTTATTTCAGTCGCTGTGGAGGCTGCTACAACAATAATGCCCGGAAGTGCCGGTGATCCTCTCAGTACCTGACGAGCTTGTTGTCGACCGCACTCCTGCGCAAGATGAATTGATTCCCGTCTCTCGCCCTGTAATTGAAAGGGGATCCGGGAGTACGTCAGCATCCCCAGCCAATAATATCATGGAAGAGCTGGCACGTCAAATGGTGCAGCAGTTCTTTGCTTCCATGCGATCATGCATTGACCTCATCCTTTTTGGGGGCAGCTCTTTTGAGTTTGCCTGAATACTTCTCGAAAATCAGATCGGGAACATTGGTCAATACTGGGGGTCCATCGCAAGCTAGGGCATGCCTGATGCTGGTGGAGCAGCTGGGAAGCGATCTGAAAGAGCTCAAGTCCCTAGAAAATGCTGGTTCAGTGGACGAGGCTCAGATAACTCTGAATAGGCTCCTTGCTGCTCAAGAACAAGAGCGAAAGGAGATGGAGGAACAAATATCTGAAGAGACCCGCCATCTCCAGCGTTTTCAGGCTGACCACCAAAGGCAGATTGGCGATTCAAAGGAGTCTGAAATCGTCATACAGAGCGCAGAGTCGGTTATTGCCACAGCTCGAGCTACTATAGCCAAGGCAGAAGCCTTGATTAAGATCAACGAGCAGAAGCTTGCCGCTGCCAGGAAGAAGCTGGAGGAGCTGGAGACTGCCAAGATACAGACTGAGGAGAACCTTTTTGCTCATTCCTCCAGACTGGAGTCTCTTCAAGCACAGCTAGCCACGAAGAAATTTTTGTCTGAGGAGGAACTGCGGGTCCAAGCTCTTATGGAGGCTGAGAAAGCGCGTCAGCACGAGATGTATCGTCTCCGAGAATAAATCCGTTCTTTGGCGAATCAAGATTATTAGCCTCCTCCTCTTTTTTTTGTTTGTAAAAAAAAGAACACTCTATTTGTCAAGAGCGTTTGTATTACTTTTATCATTTTTGATCAAATAAAAGTCTTCAGAATTTTGCTCCATCTTTATTGTTTCACTGTAGATGAATTCAATTTCCTAACCGCAGCCTTTGATTGTAATCCTCGACTGGCCATGAAAAATAAACTCAGGCTGAGCTGAGTTCTTGGGCGAAACGCGGCTCTGATTTATAGTGGAGACACGGTCCTGGGAAACGCGACTCCGACCGTTCAAGCTTGCGCTAAAGATGCGGCTTTGATTATGGAAGGACGCGGCTCCCTAGACGCAGCCCTTAATTCTATCCGAACGCCGAGTTTAGGATGCAGCGAGGGTGCAGTCTTATGTTCCTCAAAACTAACGCATAGATCTCAGCCAGTTAATGAGGACGCGGCGTTGGCTCAGTAAAGGCGTGGCTCTAGACCCTTGACATGGTGCAAACTCAAATTATATTGAGTTTATGATAGGAACACAATTGTCGTCTCGCGATATGGACGCAGCTCCAGAATCCCTATGAATGACATAGGCCTTCTCTGTTGTGGACACAAGTTTCAGAACGCAGCTTTCAAGTTTTTTGTGACTTCAAAGCGCGACCTCGGAATGGGTCCCTTTTGCTGAGGGACGCGGCTTTGAACCGCTCCGAGAGACGCGGTCACGGCTCTATTAACAGGAATGAGAAGGACGCCGCCTTCGAGCTCACAAAGGGTGCAAGTTTCTGGACGCGGCTCTTGGGCCTGCATTTGGTGCAACTTCCCAGGCGTTACATGCGTCTTGTCTTAAAGATCTTGTTAGATCTTTAAATGTTAAATCGGCATTGACGATTAGGGACTCGTGTTCTCCGATGTTTCCCGAAGCGGCAGTCCACGCGTTAGCCCTTCATTGGGCTTAGACATTAATGCCTTTAAATGCCAAGTAGGCGTTGCCGGTTGGAGGCTCGCGTCCTCGCTGCTTCGCGAAGCGACGATCTACGCGTCAGCCCCTCATTGGGCCTTGGCATTCGTGCGGGAATTAAGGCCGATGGCTCTAATTAGTGCGCCATTAATTACAGGCTTTATGGGTTGCCTATAAATAGGCATTGCTCCCTTAACAATCCATTACTTAGACCGTTTTCCCTCGAGAGCAGGCGCTCTGAGGGACTTCATCTTCTTCCTTCAATGGGATTTGCCGCCATGGATGACGACGACCCAAAGCTTTCATGCTTTTCTTTAATCTCTCCAGAAGATTATCACTGTCAAGAGATTTCAAAATCGAAAAGCGTCTCTTTGAGTACCTTTTATATCCACGCCTTGATGCAGAAAGTTCAACCTTTAAAGGGTTATTCTGCGGGTAGGGATTACTTGTCCGCCATGAAATACTCGGCCTGACTGAGTTTCAGTTTTGCTGTCCCTTGAAGAGATTCATCTTCTTGACCTTCTCTTGAGGTCTGACTGGTGCGCCCATCATTTGGAAGTTGCGCCTTTTAGACTTCATGATGAAGTGCGAGTTGATTGAGTCTGAATCCTGACTCACAATCCTCTGGACGCGAGTGTAATGGACTTTTGCACCTGGACCGCAAGCTTTACATACAGAGCTCGCGTTTGGGGCTGTTGACTTAGAAGAATTTTAATTCAAGCCGAAGGCTTCAGACTTGAATATAGCAACCCTTGCTTCTTAAACAAGGTTATGGCAGGTCTTAAAAATTAGACTGCGTTCAAGTCTGTGTGTACGCGAAGTCCACCACTTTGATCGCGTCTATTTCTGTCGTAACAGAGTTTTGACTTTCTGCGTGGGTCATTCCCGCGTCTGAAGACCACAGTTATAGCCGCGTCTGTTCTTCAATCTTTCTATTTCAGGATTCTGACCTTCTGGTTTTTACTTCTCGCAGGTAGCCTCAATCATTCTTTCGCATATTCGCTGGGCCCTTGGGAGAATATATCGGCTAGCGAACTTGTTCGACAGTCGACCATTGGAGAAGAAGTCATGGCCCTTGTCTGCGGGAGACTAGGATTTGACATCCGCCGAGACCTCATTGGACACGATGCACCAGTCATGCTTCTGTGTCCGCCATGGTCACAGTGGGTATGGCGGTGGATATGGTGGTGGGTATGGTCCTCTTGCATGATGTCACCTGTAAGGTCTGGAATCCTCCCTTCACCAATCTCACCCCAGAAGTGACATCGACGAAAAGTCCATATTCATTAGATGACTTTCTGGTGGTAGAGATGTTCATCAACGAAGGATCATGACCTGCACCAGTTGGTCAGAAGGTTCTGCTGCATTTCGACCTCAAGAAACACCATTGTTCTTGGTCAACGAGGGGCTTCTTCGATGTTTACGTCATGCATGGTGACGTAATCAGCCTCCGATGTCATCACAGTGCTCAACCCTTCTTTGGCGCCCTTCCAAACACCTTGTACTTGGAGTGGTGAGAAGCTTCAAGGAGTGAGTGCAACCTTTGAAAGAGAGGGACTTCTTTGTACTCCTTTATTATAACACTCAATCTTATTGTATAAGAGAGTGTCTTGTATCACTTTCATATGTTGGATATGAATAAAAGCGATACTTTTGTTTTGTTTCCTTCTATTGTCTTGAGCTCCCTTTTTGTATTGAAAGTCAAACTAATAGAAGTAAAAGATCTTCGGCTCGCTAAAAGATGATAACAAACTTAACGAGTCAAAGTTTGTAGAAAAATCCTGTTTCAGGAAATTCAACTGTGCTGTCAGAGGTGTAATTTTAACTTGACAGAAGTAAGATGATTCTTATGGACCTGCCAATCTATAAATGAGAATGACAAGTGGAATTTGTACCCCTCGGGAGGATGAGTTTTCATCGGAGGTTTGGAATTAACTTAACCAAGACCCAGCTGGGAATTTAGTAAAAACACTGTTAACGGTGTAATGTTAACCTGACAATGTTTTGTTTCTTTTTAAATGGACTTGTTACTCTGTTGACGAGAATAACAAGTGAGACTAGACTCACGGGGAATCTAGGGGGACTTTTTCCGTTAGAGGTGTGATATTAACTTAACGGGTTGAATACAGTCTTGTCAGAAGTGTGATGTTAACTTGACAAGGGTGTGAGTCAGAGGTGTGATATTAACTTAACTCAAGAGTGTTCCAGCTTCATTTGGGAAAACTGAAAGTATCACTGTCATAGGTGTAATGTTTAACTTGGCAGTGAGGGCAATGCTAGAGGTATAATTTTAAACTTAGCATCGGTCATCTCGACTTTAACAAGGAAGTCTGAGGGAAAGTCATGGCCTTAAGTGTATTGTTAAACTTAGCAATGACTTGGACGCTAGAGGTGTGGTGTTAAACTTAGCATCGTTCATTTCAGTTTCGATATGGAAGTCTGAAGGAAAATGACTGTCAGAGGTATAATATTGAACTTGGCAGTAACTTGATTACTGTTAGAAGTGTAATGTTGAACTTAACAGTAATTTGTCAGAGGTGTGGTATTAACTTGACAGAAATTGACTCGTGATAGGAGCAATTTGAGGACCTGTCATTCAACTAATGAGAAGTGACAAGTAAGGTTTATACTTGATAGGGAGTATTGAAAATTTTCATTACCAGAGGTATAGTGTTAACGTAGCAATGATTGTATTTTGTAGACCTACCATTCTGTGTATGAGAATTGGTAAGGGATTTTAGAGGAGAGAGTGGAACTAGCCCACTTAGGATTTTTAGCAAATCCTCAGCTATCAATGGATTTGAGGTGCCTTTACCAACTACCATTTGAGTTGGGCCAGCCATGCTATTCCCCTCAGCATGGTGAGTTGTCGAAGACTTATGTTGGGCTTAGAAGCCAACATTTTCCTCTGTCCTTAGTCGTCGGAGGCTTCAGACGTTAATGAAAACAAGAATATTAGAACCCCAGTTTCGCCTTTCGCTTCTTTATTAATATTTACATCATACATCATGGTACAGTCAGAGCCCGATTAGTTCGTCACCAGTCTACCGTGATGTGACCTAATAAGGAAAGAAACTTTCCTTGGATCTGGAGCTTTGATCAGAGGTGTAATTTTAACTTGATCGGCGGGAGAGTACTATTAAGGATAGTACTTCTTCAGGAACCTGCCATTGATCGGCATCATGAGTGTATCGCCATTTGAAGTTATGAGGCGATATGATCCATTTGAGTAGACTGACTCTACTACAAATGGCCCTTCCCATTTGGGTTGAAATTTTCCTTTTGTCTTATGCGTCATCACCATAGGTCTTCTGACGGCTAAGACAAGGTCACCTTTCTTGAAAGTTTGCACTTTAACTTTCTTGTTGAAGGCTCTGGTAATCTGGGCTTGGTAGAGCTCGATTTGCTGTTGGGCCTTCAGACGTTTATCATCTAAGGCCTCCAATTCTTGGAGTCATTGTCGATACTTCTCCTCCTTTGTCATCTCCGCTGTCAAGGCGACGCGTAGAGATAGGATTTGGATTTCTAGTGGAAGCACGGCTTCACACCCATATACCAAAGAAAATGGCGTAGCTTTAGTTGGGGTTCGAACAGTTGTGCGATAGGCCTATAAGCATTCACCTAGCTTGTCGTCCCAGTCACGCTGACTTTTCGAGACGAATTTCTTGAGAAGCTTGCCAATGGTCTTGTTGAAAGCTTCTGCGAGACCATTAGCGGCGGGGTAATATGCCGTTGAGGACACACTCTAGATTCTGTACTTAGTGCAGAACCTCTGTAAAGCCTGACTGATGAACTGGGGTCCATTGTCATGGACAATTCGCCGAGGTACACCAAAACGGTAAATGACATGATATTTGATGAACTTGATCACATCAGATGACTTTACCTCCTTCAAAGGAATGGCCTCAGCCCATTTGGAGAAGTAGTCGGTTATGGCTAAAATAAACCGATGTCCTTTTGATGATGGTGGGCTGATAGGGCCAACTATATCCATCCCCCACATCTCAAATGGCCAGGTAGAAGTCATAGAGTGAAGGTACCCTGGGGCTTGATGGATGAAATCACCATGCACTTGGCAGGCGTGACATCTTTTGGCATAAGTGATGGCGTCAGCGATCATTTTGGGCTAGTAATACCCCAACCTTTGGAGTCGATATGCAAGTTTTGGGCCAGGTTGGTAAGCTCCACATATACCGTGATGGGCTTCTTTCAATACCTCCTATGCCTCTTTTTGCGATAGGCAGCGAAGCAAGATCCCGTCATGCGATCGACGATACAATGTTCGTGTGATCGCATTATAGTAAAATTTGGGAGCTTTCCTTTTAATGGCGGTCGCTTTCTTGGTGTCTGATAAGGAAAGGAAATAGTGGTGGAGTATAATTCGCACAGATATTCAACAAAATAGAGAAGGTTTAGAGTCAACCTTAGGTGCTTAATCACTCCGAAGTGTATTCACAATGTGTAATGTACTCCTTTCCAAATCACCGTAGTAGCATAAGCTATACGGGTCGAATCCACAAGGAAGCTTTACGGTTTGATGTTGAAGAAAGACAAACGAAAGTTCTTCTTTGTTTCAAAAGAATGAAAAGGACATGGAAAAATAGGTGAAAGAATTGGTTGTGGTTTTGTACATGAAAGTAAAAACGATGAAAAGAGAATGAAAAGAAGTCGAAAACAAGAATTGCTTTTAGGAAGAAAACTAAAGTAGAGAAAACTTGCAAAAGACTTGTAGAATGGAAAAAGCCATGACTAGCTAACCTTACTAACTTGCTAACTTACTAATCTCCGTTAGGGTGAAGCATGCCTCATGTTGATTCATCGGCAAGTGTTTGTCTTGCTTGTTGGTCAAGTTACTTTCCCCTTTGATGGATGGGTGATCATCTTGGACTTGTCTTGTAGCCTCATTGATTTCATCGGCTCTCAAGATAGAATTTCATGGTGGAATCGGGGAGTGTCACTCAAGGGATGCTAAGGAAGAAGATACAAAATTCATTAGACATTCAAGGCCATACAACAAGTTAGCATTGAAGTAAGAAAGTTGTACAACAAATAGCATATGTTTGGTGTTCCATCTCCATGTTCCATCAAGGCACTTGTTCTAAGACAAGGCTCTAAATGAGGCACACATGAATCATATGGAGAATTACAACAAGAGATTGCCAAGAATGAAAGTAACCCATCGGGGATGAAAAAGACTCAACATTTGCAAGATTAAGAATTAGCATTCACCCAAGAGTTAGAAGTTAGCAAAGTTAGTTGTTAGCTAGTCATGTTAGAAGAAGTTAGCTATCCATTACAATAAAGAGAAAACAATAAGACATCATGCTATGAAAGTAAAGCTTGAATGAAATAAAGCAAGTAATGAAAAGCGCTAGAAATTGCAAAAGAGAGAAAGTAGATTGGATTAATCCTTGCTTTGCTTCAAGTTGTCACCCTTGATTACAAGCTTTCACTCTCTCACTATCTCTCTCTTGCAGAATTTCTAGGAGGAAGAAGAAGACTAAGAGCAATAAAACCTAGAGAAAAACTAAAATTACAAGCTCTTTCCTCTATTCTCTCCTCCTTTTCTCTCACTGGCCCTGATGGTCTATTTATAGGCCTTAGAGGAGAAGGCTCTAGAATCCAGACGGTTGGGGATCAATCGCTGGCTCAACGGCCAGATAACTGCCGCGGATCCGCGGCCAGAGCCGCGTTTCCGCGGCAGAATCTTGGCCGTTGCGCCAATGATTTCTGTTGCGAGTTTGTTGCAGGTTGTTAGCCACGTGGATCTTCTAGAATGCTGACTGGATGCGTGGGTGATTCCAGATCCTGGGCTCAACTCTTGGGCTCTCTTTTGGGCTTTGAATTAATCCCCTTTAATTCTTGCTAATTACATGGATTTGTGGGCCTCTCTCCATTAAAATATGGACCTGCAAAAATAGAGAGAAAAAGAGTAAAAAACAGATTTTATTAATATTATGCATGGTATAGAGGTGGAAGATGATGCAAAAATGAACTACAATTACACCCCCATACCTAGCTTTTGCTCGTCCCCGAGCAAAAAAGAAAGAAAAAGAAAATCCTAACTAGATTATTACACCACTTTCGTGGGTGACACGATTGCACTGAGCACGTGCAACAAGCCGTTAAACCTCTAGGTTACCCTAGAGGAGGAGTGTTGTCTCCTGAGGGTTTTCAGCGGATTGCACCCACAAAATCCATAAAGAAAAATAAAAGTGTTAGTGAAAATTTTTGATCCATGTTTTAAAGATTCTTACTTGAGTTATAGGTTTCAGGTTACCCTAAACTTGTCATTCCTCTTATAAGCGTCTATTTAGAGTTTTGTTTTCAATTTAGGTTAAGTTTTTAAGGAAGAGATCAAAAACCAGATTTTG
Organism: Agave tequilana; assembly: GCA_038442645.1. Lineage (NCBI taxonomy): Eukaryota > Viridiplantae > Streptophyta > Magnoliopsida > Asparagales > Asparagaceae > Agave > Agave tequilana. Next base: position 142,023 of record JAVJIF010007172.1, read on the forward strand.
TATCAATCCTTGTATATATACATCTATAAATATGAAGGATCTTTCTTAGACTAAGTTTATTTATTAGCTAATATATATAACAATATATTTTATTATTATTATTTTTCTTTTTTCTTTTTTATATACAGTATTTATTTATTTACATTTCCTTAGATTCCTTAGGCTTTCTAATTTACCCTTGTAACGAGCCTCTTACCGATGACTCCCAAACCAGTCGGTCTTAGGGCACCAGATGAGAAAACATCCCTCGGGTTCGATGACTCAAGTAAACTAGGCCATGAATACTAAGGACTTAACCACCTTTAGGCGTGACTTGCCATGCTTCTTGAGGCAGTGTTAACCAGCTTAATTAGTGGCTAAGTATTTATTTAGTTATTTATACATATATTTTTCTTTTTTTATTATTATTTTTTTATTATTATATATATGTAAATAAAGTCACAAAGTCTATGATTAATTCCTCAATATGTTTAATGTATATATCCTAAAGAAAGAATTAAAATCTAGTTATCTTTCTTATCCTTTTTTACTTAACCTAAAAATCTAACAAAACTCCTCTTTTCAACTTATAATTAGAAATCATGGTTAAGAGCTTCCTTAATCCCTAAAGTAAAGCTTTGATTCTTTAAACATGGATCAAGAATTTCCTTTTTTATTTTTATTTTATTATATATTTTTTTGTCTAAAAGAAAAAGTAAAATCTAAAAGAAAATAAAAAATCTACAAAGAAAGGTAACATCTAAAAAATAAAAACCCTAAAAAGAAAATGAAAATCCTAGAAATAAAAAGCCTAAAAAGAAAATAAAAATCCTAGGTTAGAATCTACCCCCCATACCTATCTCATGCATTGTCCTCAATGTATGCAAGATAAAAAGATGCATGAAATAGGTTAAAGGTATGAAATCACTCCCTCCGTCTCTTTGGACCAGCGGTGGTGCTGGGTCCAGCCGACTGAGATCGTCTGAGCCCCGCCTCAATGCGGTCCAACCTCGAGGATTGCTCCTCCACCTTCTTCCTAAGCCTGACCTGTCCCCTAAAATTTTCTTCATGCCCTTCCAGATGGTGGACATGAAGGCACGTGAATCGGCTGGGGGATCCTGACGCCAAAACTCAGGCTCATCTTCCTCCTCAAGACTCTCCTCAGAGGAGGACTCCACCGGCACATCTTCGGGCTGGACACCAGGAGTCCAAACCGCGTGCAAACAACTATTATAGGAACTGGTGGGTCGCTCAGGTGCAACAAACACTCGGTCAAATGAATCGAATACGGCGTCCGGTAGGAAAGTCCTACACAGACGCGTAATCAGAATAGGGTGAGAGTGTTTGGCACCTCGGGTGCGTGAAGAGTTGGCTATGATTGCGTGGAAGATGACCTTATTTAAGCAGACTGTGTGTTGCCTGGTCATTAAATCGTGAATTATTTGCAACACCGGGCGGTTGAAGGAAGTTGTGTGGTCCAGCCCTAAAATGTTACGTTGGATCCAGCGTCCAACGCAGTGTACGTTCCTAAAGGTAGTGCTGGCCTTAAGCCCACGGTCCTGCTCAGTGCAGCGAGCCCCCATGAGTGTCATATAATCGATCAGTGGGAGGGGATCGCTGTGTTGTTGATGAATGGGGACATGTGTATGTTCCTCAAGAAGAGGAAGAGTGATGAACAAGTCGCTCAAGGGTATATGCATAGTGAATTGGTAAGTTTGTGTATCAACAGATGCTTGGTCAATGTGAGTGTAGAACATTGTCACCAATTCGGGACAATAAAAGGCATCATTCTCAGAGTTGTCGTACACTAACGTATACCAATCCCAAGCCCTAATTCTATCTAAAAACATATGGCCATATCCATTGGGGTCACACAAGATTTTCCCAAACTCTTTCTCAGCAAATATCATAGGTGCCATGCTAATAAACTAAGATTAAAGCAATAGAAAGGAGAGATCAAGATTCAAACCGCCCCCGGAATTCGTGGGGGGAAACAAATCTCGATCTTGCAGAGGGCACAGGAGATGGGTTTGGGAAGATGTGACAGCAGATCGGCCACCAGGGAACAAAATCGATCGGTGAAGACCTTGGCGGCGCTCTAGAGACGTCAGGACAGCCGCGGATCTGCGGCCAGAGTCGCGGGAACGCGGCAGGAAAGAAGGATCAGGGGAGCAGAAAAATTGCAGAGGACGGCGCTTTGAGAGGAGTTTTCAGATCTGAGATGCTATTTTCGTTTGAGGGAGGAGGGGTAGGGCAGAGAGACTATTTATAGGAGGGAAAAAAAATGAGAGTTCCACTTTTATCCCTAGGTAAAAAGATATTTACAACCTAGGGATTTGAAGTTTTGAAAAAGGAGTTTGACCCTAGGAAAAAGAGTTATGAAGAAACCTAGGGACTTGAGGGATTTAAATTTTGAAAGTTGTAGAACTCTTTTAAAGGAATTTTCACAAAAAATCCCTAATTTTTTTTATTTTGTTTATTTACAAAAGTGTACAAAAACTATTTACAAGGAATATGTACAAGTGTGTCCATCACCTAGGCTTTTCTTTGGTCGTTTTCCTCTAGCCCGTTTCCCGTCGTTCCAGTGTGTTTGTTTGCACGGGCTCAGTTGGGAAACGAGTGCAATTATTTTCTGAGCCTTAGGCATTTCCAGTCTCAATGGCTTATTGTTATTCATCCTCATTTCACCACAAGGTTCACTAAAAATTTCTTCATCACCACTTTTTTCACTTTGAACTTCTTTACTCCAGTGTTAAGAAATTCCAGCTCATCTCCATACAACTCCTCAAAACTGAGGTCAACATTATCCTTCAGAGATGTACAACTAGTTAACCAACCCCGAGTTGGCTCATCCAGACACATGATTTCGTCAGCGAAGAAGTCTTCAAAAGTTATATCAATCGAAGGTTCTTGAATTGTATCCTCATGGGATACATTCACGGTTGGCTCATTGAAAGTGAAAATATCCAAATCAACTTTCCCCTTTTGAAAGGGTACTCGAATAATAGGATTTTCCACTTCAAGAGAATCACAAACTTGTGATTCATCTTTACTTTTCTTCTCCTGATTGTTCCTGACAAAGTTAACCTCGAATGTTTGATCTTTTATCCTACGAGGTTGCATGCTGAAGACATTCACTCCTCTCGTCATGTCACCAAAAGTTATCCTCATTGACCCATTCCTGCAATTGATGATGGCATTTGCTGTAGCCAGGAATGGTCGTCCCAAGATGACAGGAGTTTGAGCCCTATGATTGGTATTAGACACAGGTTGTGTCTCAAGAACTACAAAATCCATAGGGTAAATGAACTCCCCAACTCTGACAAGAATATCGTGAATTTCCCCCTTGGGTCTCTTGACAGAGCGATCAGCCAGTTGTATCGTCATTTGGGTCGGGCGGAGATCACCTAACCCTAATTATTGATACACAGAAACAGGCAGGAGATTGATACTGGCCCCCAAATCAAGTAGTGCCCTATTAATGGTAGTCTGTCCTATGACACAAGAGATTGTTGGGCTCCCTGGGTCTTTGTATTTCTCCGGAATTGGCCCAGTGAGCAACTCGCTGATGTTGGATACTAGAAAGACTCTCTTAGGGACTTGTGTTTTCCTCTTCTTGGTGCACATTTCCTTTAAAAATTTTGCATATGATGGCACTTGTTGTATGGCATCAAGAAGAGGGACATTGATTTGGACCTTGTTAAACATTTCTCGTATCTTCTCCATATGAGCATTCAACTTGTGATTTGTAAGCCTATTTGGAAATGGTGCCCTAGGCTTATAAGGTTGCCCATCTACTTTTTCTTTTCCTTTGGCTTTTGAAGTTGATGGCTCTGAACTAGAAGATGGATTGTCAGAAGTTGGTTGTACTGGAACTGGAGGGGTTGACTTTGGTACTGGATGGGATGGTTGAGTAGAAACCCTATTTGTTGGCCCAATGGCCTTCCACTCTAGTTTTGATGATGATCAACACTCATGTAGTTATGTTCACTAATATTCTTGTGTTTCTAAGTTTCAGATCATTAACAGGATATTAGTTGGTGATTAGCTTCAACAAGATGATTAGAAGCTATTCATGATGATTCCGGTGCCAAAGCTTAAAGATCATACCCTTGCACTTGGAGAATCACGGAGTTTGGACCAAGTCTACTTGAAGATGGAAGATCGACAAGAAGACTTAGGTATCTAGTTTAGAGTTTGTGTTTTAGATCCATATTTGTAAAGCTTAGTTTAGTTGATATGCTCAAGTGCACAAAACACACACGTTTTATGATTTGATATTTGGTTTTCATGAATAATAGATCAAAACAAGTTTACTTTATACCTATGTATATTAGATATGGTCTAGATATACATACATGCTTTAAACTTGCTAGACAAACTTATTTTGACTATCCTATTCATGTTTTGGAAAAATCAAGTTTGACAAAATACAAGGTTTTGTTTTTGATAAAATTTGCAAGACTCAAAAATGAATTGATATGTTGATATATTGTCTTGAAATTTTTATCACATGTTTATGTTTTAACATAAAATGATAAAACAAGTTTTATGGAATTTTCAGAAATGATAAAAGGTTTTTTTTTATAAAATATTTTTCCCAAAATTTTCTGACTTCGTTTTTGTGCTGACAGGCTGGTCGGTCGACCGTCACGGTCGACCGCACCAAGGGCCGGTCGACCGTTGCGGTCGACCGACGTGCACAGACGTGCACGCCTGTTAGGCACAGACACGGTCGACCAGGACGGTCGACCGAGTTGAGAGCTCTGCTCTCGGGTTTTCTCGGTCGACCGGGCCGGTCGACCGCTGTTGCCCAACGGTCATAATTCTGACCGTTGGCGGTCGACCGGACCGGTCGACCGGCAGTCTGTCAGACTGCCAACTCAGCCTAACGGCTAGTTTTGTATAAGGGCTATATAAACCCCATCTCTTTGGGGATTTTAGCCAAGTTTTTCAAGAGAAAAATTTCAGTTTTCTGAAGTGTTTAAAAGAGTTTTCAAAAGAGTTAAGTGCAAAAACTTCTCATCTTTATTGTTTTAGGTTTTTTGGAAAATCAAAGAAAAATAGGTTTTTGGATTTTTGCTTAGATCTTCAATTCTATCATATTGTAAGTATTTTCCCAAATTTTTCTTTGTTGCTTGTTTCCAAAAACACTTGTTTTCCACACTTGAGCTATCTTCTATCCTAAACTATTAGGATCTTGTTTTTGTGGAAAAAGATAAGAGAAAAAGAAAGAGAAGTGTTTGAGCTTGTTTGTTGTAGACCTCATTGTTGTAAACACCCTTATACTTGTGAATCCCTCTTCGGTAGAGGTGATCGGGTGATTGAGTTGTGGATCCCTCTTAGGTAGAGGTGATAGTGTTTGGTTGTGAGCCTCTTCGGTAGAGGTGTGTGGATTGGTTGTTGTATTGGCTACGGGCCTAACCCCTCGGTTGTGAGGTGGTTGTTTGAGAGAGGAGTTTGGTACTCCTAGAGTTGTAAGAAATCCTCTTTGGTAGAGGTTCCCTCGGTGGGAGTTGAGATAGTGGAAATCCTACACGGTGGTGTAGGCGGGGATGTAGAGCAAGGTGCTCGAACCTCGAAACAAATCTTGGTGTTTGCGTATTGATCCATTGTCTCTCTAACTCTCTCTCTTATTTGTGCAAAGCATCATATTCATATCATATCATATTTGCTTGTGTTGTGTATATTCATATTGCCTTGCATTTATTCATATTGCTATTCATTCTTTTATGCTTGGCTTGATTGTGTGTATTTCATATTGCTTGGATTGCTTGTGTGTGTGTGCCTAACTTATACTCATCCAACAAGAGCTTCACATAGCACCTCAACCCATTTCAAGGGGAATCAAGGGGAGTTAGTCCAGAGCCTCGAAAGGGGAATTCGGCTACACTTGTTGTATTGTATTAGTTTGTGCATAATTTGCATTAGCTTCCGCATTTAGCGCACTTAGTTTGCATTAAGTTTCTTAGATTAGCACTTACACCTATTCACCCCCCCTCTAGGTGTTTTTCAATATCTACCTGTTTTCCAGATCTCAGGATATGAATAGCGTTGCAATGACTGGGGCCCATGTCTTCCACTTCATGCAAAGGGAAGTGATTTTTGGGATTGGGCATTGGCTGACTTGGAAACATTCCTTTTTGTCTCTCATTGAAAGAATTATTCAGTTGCCCAATTTGGACCTGTACTTTGTTCATATCCTGTTGATGGTTCTTTATTAGGGTTTCTATCATCTTTTTCAACTTTGATAGTTTGTCATCTGAATCATTCTGGGGTGGATGTTGGTGATATGGAGACTGGAAGTGTGTTTGATAGTGTGGTGGGCTCTGATAGGATTGTGATTGTGGTGGACTTTGATATGGATGAAAATTCGGTGAATTACGATTGAGACTGTGTTGAGGAGGCTGAGCATTATATGGATGTGGAAATGGTGGCCTATGTTGCTCAGGACCAGACTGACTCCACGAAAAATTTGGATGGTTTCGCCATCCCGAATTGTACGTATTGGAGTATGGATTGTGATTGGGTTTGGTAAAAGTAGCATTCGTATTCTCCTGATATGATTGAGACTGATATACAGGACACTCCTCGAATACATGGTTGAGGTCATGACAAAAGGTGCAACCCGGTTTGACCATAGGTGATGGGTTGACCTGATTAACAGCAGAATGTTCCCGTGATTCAAGCAGTTCTATCCTCTTCATTAATTGTGTGATCTTGGCTTCAGCAGCTATAGAGGATTCTATGGAATGCATACCGGTTCTAGAAGTAGTGGAGTGGGTTTATCTGGGCATGACTCCCACTGAATTATTTTCTCAGCTAGGGCTTCAAAGAGATCCCACCCTTGATTCTCATCTTTCTTCAAAAATTCCCCTTGGCACATGGATTCAAGGAGTGTTTTCGTTTGGTAATCAAGTCCGTCATAGATAATTTGGCACTGACGCCATTTCTCTATGCCGTGATGAGGATATAAGGCTAGAAGGTTTTGAAACGCTCAAAATATTTCCAGAAGGGTTCGTGTGATTCCTGCTTGAATTGCATGATGTTCTTTTTCATGAGGGCTGTCTTATGAATTGGATAAAATTTCTTAAGAAATACTTTTACAAAATCATCCCATGAAGATATCGAACTGGCGGGAAGATTGTAAAGCCATTTCTTAGCTAAGTCCTTCAGCGCAAAAGGTATGAACCTTAACCTAACAGCATCCTCAGTCAATTGGGAAATTCTCATCATTACACATACTTCTTCGAACTCTCGAATGAAGAAGTACGCGTCCTCAGACTCTAAACCATGAAATCGTGGAACTGTATTGATGAATTGTGGTTTCAGCTCAAAATGATTTCCATTGGTAACAGGGAGAGAATGCATGATGGAAGGGAGGTGCGAATCGGATAGAATCTGTCTTGAAGCGAAACGTTGTTTTCCATTATGTGAAGTGGTGGTGTTGGTGCAAGTGTAGAAATTCTAACAAGTCTTGCAGAATCTGGATCCCGGTACCACTCTTGCATATACAGTCACAAACAACGTTCACCGATCACACCAGCGAAAAGAAAAAATAACAAACAATAAAAAAAAAATCAATCCCAAGCTATCTAGGATTCCTGGACCTAGACGACTCTTAACTGTTCAATGAACCAAAGAAGGTTGTTGCTTGAATCAGACCATAGCTAATCAGCCAGGTAGGGGCAAAATACGGTGGGAGGTATCCGTGCGTAAGCAACGGGCCTTAATTACGCCAAACCACGGTATCTTCGAGGCTTAACCTCTTAATCCCCAGCCTTAGACACTGATTTCACCGGAGTATGAATCAAAATCAACTTCCAACTTCAGCAGATCTCCTACTGAGTCCGGATGTCCCTAGGGCCAACGTCTATCAGATTTTATTAAAAGGCTTGGGATTGTGAGTGCTGGGATGGTGGTTTTTGGGCTAAGGAAAGGGTGATGAAATCCCCACCTTATCTTATTTATTGGGTAATGCCCTTAAAATTGATTTTGTGCAAGTGTACGATATAAACAAACAAGGTTCACTCAAAGCGATATAAATCAACCAAGAAGTGAGTCCTAATCAAAATGCAATGCGCACGTACCTGCTCCAGCACTCTTCAACAGTAAAGTAAATGAATTGAAAAGACACGTGCCTAGAAATGCAAACGTCTAATCAATTTTTAACTTTGCAACCAATATTTTACTGTTGATTATTAGTAGGAATATGGTGAAGCATACAAGAATTAAGTATTGCAGCAGCTGTTATTTTGCAGAGCAAGCAACCCTGCAGAAAATTGTGAGTAGTTCACTCTTCTTTGCCGCGGATCCGCGGCTTTGGTCGTGGAATCGCGGCAAATCAGAGGGCAACTGGTCTCTGCTTTCTAGAGCAGAGGCCCAGGGCCATTTATATGTCAATGCAATGTTAGTTTTCCTGTTTCTTCACCTGTAACCTGCAACAAAGAAGAAAGTTCGTTTAGTTCTTCAATTGAATCAAAACCGTTGCTCTCCCCGGCAACGGCGCCAAAAATTTGATAAGGAAAGGAAATAGTGGTGGAGTATAATTCGGACAGATATTCAACAAAATAGAGAAGGTTTAGAGTCAACCTTAGGTGCTTAATCACTCCGAAGTGTATTCACAATGTGTAATGTACTCCTTTCCAAATCACCGTAGTAGCATAAGCTATACGGGTCGAAGCTCACGATGGAAGCTTTACGGTTTGATGTTGAAGAAAGACAAACGAAAGTTCTTCTTTGTTTCAAAAAATGAAAAGGACATGGAAAAATAGGTGAAAGAATTGGTTGTGATTTTGTACATGAAAGTGAAAACGATGAAAAGAGAATGAAAAGAAGTCGAAAACAAGAATTGCTTTTAGGAAGAAAACTAAAGTAGAGAAAACTTGCAAAAGACTTGTAGAATGGAAAAAGCCATGACTAGCTAACTTACTAACTTGCTAACTTACTAATCTCCGTTAGGGTGAAGCATGCCTCATGTTGATTCATCGGCAAGTGTTTGTCTTGCTTGTTGGTCAAGTTACTTTCCCCTTTGATGGATGGGTGATCATCTTGGACTTGTCTTGTAACCTCATTGATTTCATCGGCTCTCAAGCTAGAATTTTATGGTGGAATCGGGGAGTGTCACTTAAGGGATGCTAAGGAAGAAGATACAAAATTCATTAGACATTCAAGGCCATACAACAAGTTAGCATTGAAGTAAGAAAGTTGTACAACAAATAGCATATGTTTGGTGTTCCATCTCCATGGTCCATCAAGGCACTTGTTCTAAGACAAGGCTCTAAATGAGGCACACATGAATCATATGGAGAATTACAACAAGAGATTGCCAAGAATGAAAGTAACCCATCGGGGATGAAAAAGACTCAACATTTGCAAGATTAAGAATTAGCATTCACCCAAGAGTTAGAAGTTAGCAAAGTTAGTTGTTAGCTAGTCATGTTAGAAGAAGTTAGGCATCCATTACAATAAAGAGAAAACAACAAGACATTATGCTATGAAAGTAAAGCTTGAATGAAATAAAGAAAGTAATGAAAAGCGCTAGAAATTGCAAAAGAAGAGAAAGTAGATTGGATTAATTCTTGCTTTGCTTCAAGTTATCACCCCTTGTTACAAGCTTTCACTCTCTCACTATCTCTCTCTTGCAGAATTTCTAGGAGGAAGAAGAAGACTAAGAGCAATAAAACCTAGAGAAAAACTAAAATTACAAGCTCTTTCCTCTATTCTCTCCTCCTTTTCTCTCACTGGCCCTGATGGTCTATTTATAGGCCTCAGAGGAGAAGGCTCTAGAATCCAGACGGTTGGGGATCAATCGCTGGCTCAACGGCCAGATAACTGCCGCGGATCCGCGGCCAGAGCCGCGTTTCCGCGACAGAATCTTGGCCGTTGCGCCAACGATTTCTGTTGCGAGTTTGTTGCAGGTTGTTAGCCACGTGGATCTTCTAGAATGCTGACTGGATACGTGGGTGATTCCAGATCCTGGGCTCAACTCTTGTCTCTCTTTTGGGCTTTGAATTAATCCCTTTAATTCTTGCTAATTACATGGATTTGTGGGCCTCTCTCCATTAAAATATGGACCTGCAAAAATAGAGAGAAAAGAGTAAAAAACAGATTTTTATTAATATTATGCATGGTATAGAGGTGGAAGATGATGCAAAATGAACTACAATCAGTGTCCTCAGGCAGGATACCATACAAGACATAGTCAATGTAAGGAAATCGCCAGTCTCTAGGCTCCGGACCAGCTGACAACTCGAGAGCTTCTTTAACTTGACGATCTCTTGTTGGCTTCTGGTGGTGATCCTCAGGAGCAATTCTCGGGCAATATAGGTCGAGGCTGTGGACAAATATTTTCTCTACCGCTCCAGCCGTAAGAGCTAAGGAGGCAGCGAGGGACGCCAGTGCATCTGCATGCGCATTTTGCTTGCGTGATACATGGTCAATGTAGAAGTTTATAAACCTCTCGGCCATGTGGACAGTTGCGTTGTAATAGGGTACCAAATCTTTATGTCTGACTTCGTACTCCCCGTGAACTTGGTTGACGATAAGTTTAGAGTCACCATATGCCTCGAGATTTTTAACGCCAATGTCATCGGCAATTTGCATCCTAATCAAGAGGGCATTGTACTCCGCTACATTGTTGGAACAAGGCTCGGTTAATGAGACGGCTCGATGAATCACATAGTTCAGTGGGGATACGAGTACTACCCCTGCTCCCGCTACTATATGTCCTTTTGGCTTGTTCTCGATGCACCGTCAAAGAAAAGTTGCCACACTTGCCTTTCGAAAGATGTCTAGGTCAAGTAGACTTCAACGACCTCATCTGGGAGATCCTCGTAAAGTTTGGCTGCCCTCGGATCTGGATGCTCAGCCAGGAAATCCGCCACCGCTTGTCCCTTCACAGCTTTTTGTGTTAAAAAGTGCATTTCATATTGGGATAACAATATGACCCATTTTGCCAGCCGGCCATTTAACGATGACGGCTTTGTCATGAGTAACCTCAAGGGGTTGACTTTTGATATGACATTTATAGTTTGGCCTACCAAATAGTGTCGCATTTTTTGAACAGCGAACACCAATGCCAAACATTCCTTCTCGATCGGGTTGTACAGATGTTCGGCCCCAATCATTGTTCTACTCAATTAGTAGATCGCTTGCTCTCGTCCCTGATCGTTGTTCTGGGCTAGTAAAGCTCCTAAAAAATGATCCATTGCCCGGACGTATATCAGGAAAGGTTTTTCAGACACCGGAGCTGCAAGGACTGGTGGTTGTGTGAGGTATTGTTTGATTTCCTCAAATGCTTACTGGCAAACGTTGTCCCGAATGAACGAAACGCCTTTCCTCATTAATTTGGTAAAGGGTTGGCATCTTCCGGAGAGATTTGAGATGAACCTTCGGATGTACGCCAATCGTCCTTGCAATCCCTTGAGCTCCTTGAGGTTTCTTGGAGGTTGCATTTCCTGAATAGCGCGAACCTTTTTCGGATCCAAATGAATCCCTGTGGAGGTTATGACGAATCCTAGGAATTTGCCACTGGCTACCCCCAGGAAGGATTTGGTTGGGTTCATCTTCAACTGATGGGCCCGCATGATGTCAAAGACAACCTTTAAATCAGTTATATGATCACCTTTAGCGCGGCTTTTTACTGCGATGTCGTCAACATAGCATTCCACCGTTTTGCGCATGTGTTCGTGGAAAATGACATTCATAGCCCTTTGATATGTTGCCCCCGCATTCTTTAGTCCGAAGGGCATGACAGTGTAGCAGTATACCCCCAGTGGTGTCCTGAAAGAGGTATGTTTTTCGTCGCCAGGATACATTTTGATTTGATTATATCCTGAAAATCTATCCATGAAGGACATTCGCTCGAATCCACACGTATTGTCAATCATGACATCTGTGATTGGAAGTGGGAATTCGTCCTTGGGACAGGCCTCGTTTAGATCACGAAAATCAATGCAGATCCGGATCTTTCCATTCTTTTTAGCAACGGGGACGATGTTGGCTACCCAATCAGGATGTTGTTCTTCCCTAATGAAGCCAGAGTCTATAAGCTTTCTGACTTCTGATTGAATTGCCTCCATTACTTCTGGACGGAACCGTCGTCGTTGTTGTTTGACAGGCTTTACGTCCGTATTAATGTTGAGGCGATGCATAGCCACTCGAGGATCAAGTCTAGGCATGTCCTCGTAATTCCAGGCGAAGACATCTATATATTCTTGTATAAGAGATATTAGATCCTTTTTCTCAGAAGGTGACAGGCCTTCGCTTATAAAGATGGGCTTAGGATTAGCCTCATCTCCTAGATTGATCTGAACAACCTTATTTTCCGTGGGTGGCTCACGCTGTTCAAAGCAAGTATCCCAAAGAGCATTTAAGTGTTTGATCCAAGGATCTGTATCGGATTGGATCATCTCTTCATCTCCGTCTTCCAGGTGGCTTGTTGAAACCATATTCACTGAAAGTTCTCTGAAGATGTTGCCGACACTAAATCTGACTCCGACGATGCCGTGCCTAAAGAGTAATCATGGCATAATGACTCTCCAGAGCCAGAGGCTGATGGGATCGAAGTTGACAAATAGCCCAACCCCCTGCGAGTCTGATGATTATAATTAGGGGATTTCCCTTTTGGCACAAAAGATCGGAGTAGTGTTCTCCTCCCTTTGCCGAAATTCAGCCCTGCATCGTTTGTCAGATCATATCCCATGCTTTCCATCATTCTGAGTGCATTTGGCTCATAATGACCGAACTGAGGGGGTTCGTTCTCGCTTTCTGATTCTTCATGGGACATCGGTTCGGATTTAATTCGTCCGAAAAGAATTGGTTTTTAGCCTTTCCGTCTCGCTTGAACCATGAATATTGATTCTTGCGCATTACCGGCATCTTGGTACGTTTCGAAGGACGACTTCACTGGTACATGCAATGATGTCAAAGCATCCACTGCTGACCAGAGGTCATCATCCACTTCGGTACTAGTGTCTGACGGCACTGAATCAGAAGCGAACACAGAGAAATAAGCCAAATCTAATTCTTTATTAATATACCATCCACCTGCATCATCGGTGGTGTTATCAACATCGAGCTTATTAATGCTCGTTACAAGTGGATCTAGCTCCCATATGCACTCTTCTTTTTCTGGCTCGGTGTCGGCTTCATTACCAGAGTCTGGCTCCTCTGGTTACGGGATTTCATCTGTTTCCACAGAGTCCTGATACAGGAGAGAATCTGTGAAATAATTCTCGACTCCCTTGAACGGATGCCTTTCAGTAATCAACGTTCGCACCTTTTCACTCCCGTCAATGTATTTCATGACTTGGTGGAGAGTGGAGGGAACGATAGAATTACGATGAATCCATGGTCGTCCCAGCAGCAGATTGTAGGAGGTGTCGACATCGATTACGTAGCATGTCACCTCCGACCTTAAATCCCCAATCTGGCATTTGAGCTTGATCTTCTCCATTGGACGGGTACCATTGGCATTGAACCCATAAATGGTAGTCTGGGTAGCGCTCAAACGGTGGGTAGGAATCCTTAGATGCTGCATGACCCGGCGAGGTATAATGCTCAATGCGGACCCGGGATCCACCTGAATGCGACTTACTTCAGATAAACCAATATACCCTGTGAAGTAAAGGGGCCGATCGTGCTTCCCTTTGACTTGCATATCATCTGCTGTGAAGGTGATGCAGGGAGCATTTTGGGAGGCATGGAGGCAACCTTCTACATCTTCCTCCTGTGGCCGAATTGGCACCTGGGTCACGAACACCTCAGCATTAGCTAGGGCCTCTTGCAAAGCTTCTCTGGTTGACTTCGATAGCCTGAGGAGCTCATAAAGAGTGATTCAGGCCGGGATATTGGCCAGCTGAGTCAGGACATCAAAGCGATAAGGTGCTGTGGATCCTTCCGCGATGTCTTTTGAGAGAACTTTGGAAAATCGAAGCTCTTTCTGTCTCTCCACGGGTTATTTTGTGGAGGGCTTGGCTGACTCTGTAGCGGGTTTTGGAGGAGTTGCCGCTATTTCGTCATACTTTTCAAATATGACTGACCCGAACGGGTTTCCGCCACAAGTTGGTTGGGCTCTGTGGCTAGAGCTACTGTTTCCTCTTCTGAATCAGTCAGCGAGGGAACATCAGTGTAACGCCCCGATTTCCACGGATACGGGGACGTCACTGCGACGTATATACGTAGGTCAGAGAGTGCCCCCACGTATATACGCTAAGCATAAGGTACAACAAGAAAGGATCAGAGTGCGACACAAAGCGTGGTATACACACATATGCCAACATAAAGGTACAGATACAAAGTCATCACAGTATGATAAACATTACATACTACATATGTCTTTTATCATAACAAGTCCAAAAATCAAATATACAATAAGAAGACAAAATGCTCACGAGTAGGATGAGGATCCCGTGAGTCAAAAGGAGTCAGGTACAAGGAACTGGGGCTAAGATGCCTGCTCGCTAAGGAGAACTCGATCACGGTGGACAACTCCACTTCGATCCAAGCTCCGGAATCTGAATGTGCAAATCCAAGGGATCAAGACATGCAACAGTAAATGAACTACAGCCAAGTGGCTAAGAGACATGAATAGGGGTTAAAACACAAGTATGGTATAGATGAACGAATATAAGGTAATCATAAAACAGAGGATACAAGGTAAAGCTGGTTACAAGCAAAAGTGATTGTATATACTTAAGTCACTGTCCCATGAAACCAGTACATCGAAGGAATAATCCAAACAAGGAACCCTCATCTATATACCTCTATCTCATGCCACAGTAATCCAAGCATATAAAATCAGAGTTGCAAATCATACTATAATCATAACGAGAATACATAACAAGAAGACATGAATCATAATGAAGAGACATAATCCAATAACCGGAATCATCACTGGAATCACGACAAGTAAATAATAGTCATAACAGGAACTAGGACAGGAAACATAGCTGGTACTCATAACAGTAACTATAACGGAGAACATAACTGACATCTATTATTATTATTCGCCTAACTCATATATCTAGGTATGTGTTTCGGTATCGATCCCAACTCACATACATCCATATATAAGCTATTCGAGGTTTGTTAACGGAAGCCGATGGAGAACTGATAACACTTCTTATAGTAGTTTCCATACACCTGGAACCGGTTTGGAGGCCCAAAGTCCCCCTAACAGTCATATAATAATATAAGGTAAGATCCATTAAGCAATAAGTCCTAAAGTACCAGTCATGAAGTACAAGAAACCATAAATGCATAACACATAAACCAACGACAAGATCTAATTTTAGAAAAGAAATCATCTAAGACATACAGGCAGAATTCGTCGACTAGGTGGAAGGATTAGTCGACTACAAGTGGGATTAGTCGACTAACAGTCTTGTATAGTCGACTAAATCTGTGCACCAGAGAGTTGGGATTGTTTTAGGAGTCGACTAGGGTCAAGGGATTAGTCGACTAATATAGGTCTCAAGTCGACTAACAGACACGCAAGTCGACTAAGTCTGGGATACAGAGAATTGGGGTTTCTGTTTCAGGAAACATTAGTCGACTAAGGAAAAATGGTTAGTCGACTAGGGGGTTCAAGTCGACTAATAAATTAGGCTTAAGTCGACTGGGCCGAGAGTTGGTTTCTGGTCCAAGGAGGGTTAGTCGACTAGGTGAATTCAGGAGTCGACTAATAGGGATTTCCAGAGAGTTGAGATTTGTTTTCCAGAAGGGGTTAGTCGACTAATAATTGGGGTAAGTCGACTAATACTGTGTTTTCCAGAAAAACTAGGTTTCAGCTAAGTGTTCTAGTCGACTAGGTTCTAGGTCAAGTCGACTAATCGTGGTCGGGGAGCAGTTTACAGAACTGAACTTGGGGGTTGTTCTTGATGATAAAAATGGGGTTTTTATGACATTAGGGGACCTAATCTACTAACACAAGTACACAAGGGACGGACTAGCCTTGGTGAGTAGAGATATTTACATGGAAAGGTTGGATCTTTAGTTTGATAACCTAAAAATGGGATTTTTAAGGTGCAAGTGTTCAAGGATTCCCATCACAAGTATATAAGGAGTTAACTAGGTCTTGGTGAGTAAAGATACTCACATGGATGGGTTGGATTTGGAGCTTGATCCAAGATGGAGATGATGGTGGCTTCAATCCATGAATTGTTGTTGAAGCTTGAGGTGGAGGAGTTGATCTTGGTGTTGGTGGTTGAAGATGAAGCCCTTGTGATGAAGCCCTAGTTGGGTTCTTGAAGTCTTGAGATGGATCCTTGAAGCTAGGGTTTTGGGTTGAATAAGAGGGGATTTTGGAGGAGCTCTCTTGTTGAAGTGGAAGAGAAAAAGGTGATTTGCAAATGAAAAGGATTATATAGGTTGGGGATTTTGTAAAGGAGATTGAAATAGGATAAATGCAAGGGGCTTTGTGCAAATGGGGGGGGATGAGGTGTCCCTAGGGTGGCCACTTGGCCGGCCATGGGTGAGAGAGAGAATGAGTGGGGTTAGGTGAGAGGGTGAGTGGGAAATGAGGTGGCATGACAAGGTGGAAATTGGAATATGCGATAATTGGAAAAATGCCCGAAATTCAAGTGTCTCGGAATGATCTAAAAATTTTACCAAAAATCAAGAATAATATATAAAGACCAATAGTGAAATCCGTTTGAAGAAATACTTTATAGTTTTAAAATTAAAAGTCCCAGAATCAGTTATTTACCGACCCCGAAAGAATTTCCATAAAATCATAAAATTCTCAGAAAAAGAATGTAGGTAGGAAATGCAATTCTAAAAGATAAAGTCTAAAGGACCATCATGAAATTCCAATCAGTTTGAGAATTAAAAATCCGAGAATCGGTCAGCGGCACTGGCCGACACCGGTTTTGAAGAAATTCAATTTAATCCAAGAAAAATCCAGAAAATCACAGAAAATCTAATATATTGGAAAATAACATTTGAAACTGAAATCGGTCAAATCTAATCACCGGAAAGGCCAAATCGAATACTATACTATAATCGGGTTCCTGGTTCGGACTGGGACTGACTCCGAGTCCACGAATCCAAATCCAAGACAAAACAATCATATAAGGAATTCATAAAGCAAAACAAATATAGGAAACAAATCGAAAAAAATACGATCGGAAATCTGAATACGCAACTAAGTACGTATTCCGGGAACGGGGTATTACAATCCACCCACCTTACAAAAATTGCGTCCTCGCAATTTCGTTAAGGGGATAAACTGAACACGAAGGGGACAAGGGCACGAATAAAGGCTTCATAAAACCAAAACAGAGAATAAGATAAACACAAGAAGGACTAGAATGAACAATGATAGAATGACAATGGAAAAATATCAAGAAAGATAACCAACTCAAATACAAGAAATGGGGTAGTGGTTACCATGATATTCTAAGGCTCCTGATCTGGATACTGGTCTTCCCACTCTGCTGCATCATCTGAGGCCTCTGCTGCCATGATGTGAACTTGACCTCTCCTCTGATCTGCTCTCGGTCTCATTCCCCTATACTGATGATCATACCGTTGGGGTGGAAGTGGAACTCTTCGATCAACAGGATCTGGATTCCTCCTCAGTGGCGGTGCTGGAAGTGCTGGAGCTGGAAGAGCTGGTCTGACTGGTGCCGTATGCTCAAACTTTCTGTACCGGCAATCCCTGAGTGCATGACCTCTTGCCCCACATGCCAAACATAATCCATTGGCCACCCGACAATCTCTCTTATAATGTCCGGGCCTGTGGCAGAAATTGCATGTGATCTGAGGAAGAGGAGTTTGGGATGGTCTCTTCATCATCGGGCCCTGGGTTGTCCTATCCGCATCCTCCTCATCCATCAACTCAAAAGGCCTCTTCTTGGCCTGGTTCCTCATCTGATTCTCCTTCTTCTTCTCCAGTCCACGCTCTACTTCTCGAGC
The DNA here is from genome assembly GCA_038442645.1 of Agave tequilana. Lineage (NCBI taxonomy): Eukaryota > Viridiplantae > Streptophyta > Magnoliopsida > Asparagales > Asparagaceae > Agave > Agave tequilana. The sequence goes on from JAVJIF010007172.1 coordinate 159,924, forward strand.
TATGGTGAGAACCTCTGAATATGTCTTCAGCTGTTGGGGCATCAAGAATACTTGTAGGTCCATCTGTAATCCCTGCTGAAATCTGCTTGCCCGCTTCTCTTCATCCGTCACCATATACGGGGCAAAGCGGCTCAATCTGAGAAACTCCGCGGCATACTCATCCACGGACTTACTCCCCTGCCGAAGTCTGATGAATTGCTCTTCCATGTCCTTCTGGGCTGTGACAGGGAAGAATCTGCTGTAAAAACTCTTGGAGAAGGTGTCCCAAGTGACAGGCTTCTCCAATCTTGCCTCCTCTGCTAGCCACCAAGTTCTGGCTATATCCTTCAGTTGAATCTTGGCAACCTCAACTTGGTTCTCCTTTGGAACTCTGGCTGCATTCAACAAGTCTGAAGTGTCGGTCAGCCATTGCTCAGCCTCCAAGGGTTTCTCTCCACCCGTGAATATAGCTGGCTGCAGCCTCCTGAAGTCTGAAATGTTCCCCGGCCTCTGCTCCTTAGGTGCTGCTATCTCTTGCCGGAGAAGCTCGGTCTGCTGCTGTTGATTCTCCATCATGGCCTGGATAATCCTCAGTAGATCCACATTCTCTCCCGCTGCTCCATTCGATGCTGACCCCGAGTTGCTGCGACCCGACCTCCTCTCCATCGATACTAGGTATGGATAGACTGGAAGGAGCTGGAAAAGGAAATGGGAGGATTTCAGGATATGAAGGAAGAAATCAAGGAGGACTAGATGTAGAATCAAGAAGGACTAGATGACTTTGTACATTGTAGTTGGCACTAGCAAATTACTAGAATTTGCTGCTTGTTTGTACTGTAGGTGGAAGAGCCTAAGCTCTGATACCAACCTGTAACGCCCCGATTTCCACGGATACGGGGACGTCACTGCGACGTATATACGTAGGTCAGAGAGTGCCCCCACGTATATACGCTAAGCATAAGGTACAACAAGAAAGGATCAGAGTGCGACACAAAGCGTGGTATACACACATATGCCAACATAAAGGTACAGATACAAAGTCATCACAGTATGATAAACATTACATACTACATATGTCTTTTATCATAACAAGTCCAAAAATCAAATATACAATAAGAAGACAAAATGCTCACGAGTAGGATGAGGATCCCGTGAGTCAAAAGGAGTCAGGTACAAGGAACTGGGGCTAAGATGCCTGCTCGCTAAGGAGAACTCGATCACGGTGGACAACTCCACTTCGATCCAAGCTCCGGAATCTAAATGTGCAAATCCAAGGGATCAAGACATGCAACAGTAAATGAACTACAGCCAAGTGGCTAAGAGACATGAATAGGGGTTAAAACACAAGTATGGTATAGATGAACGAATATAAGGTAATCATAAAACAGAGGATACAAGGTAAAGCTGGTTACAAGCAAAAGTGATTGTATATACTTAAGTCACTGTCCCATGAAACCAGTACATCGAAGGAATAATCCAAACAAGGAAACCCTCATCTATATACCTCTATCTCATGCCACAGTAATCCAAGCATATAAAATCAGAGTTGCAAATCATACTATAATCATAACGAGAATACATAACAAGAAGACATGAATCATAATGAAGAGACATAATCCAATAACCGGAATCATCACTGGAATCACGACAAGTAAATAATAGTCATAACAGGAACTAGGACAGGAAACATAGCTGGTACTCATAACAGTAACTATAACGGAGAACATAACTGACATCTATTATTATTATTCGCCTAACTCATATATCTAGGTATGTGTTTCGGTATCGATCCCAACTCACATACATCCATATATAAGCTATTCGAGGTTTGTTAACGGAAGCCGATGGAGAACTGATAACACTTCTTATAGTAGTTTCCATACACCTGGAACCGGTTTGGAGGCCCAAAGTCCCCCTAACAGTCATATAATAATATAAGGTAAGATCCATTAAGCAATAAGTCCTAAAGTACCAGTCATGAAGTACAAGAAACCATAAATGCATAACACATAAACCAACGACAAGATCTAATTTTAGAAAAGAAATCATCTAAGACATACAGGCAGAATTAGTCGACTAGGTGGAAGGATTAGTCGACTACAAGTGGGATTAGTCGACTAACAGTCTTGTATAGTCGACTAAATCTGTGCACCAGAGAGTTGGGATTGTTTTAGGAGTCGACTAGGGTCAAGGGATTAGTCGACTAATATAGGTCTCAAGTCGACTAACAGACACGCAAGTCGACTAAGTCTGGGATACAGAGAATTGGGGTTTCTGTTTCAGGAAACATTAGTCGACTAAGGAAAAATGGTTAGTCGACTAGGGGGTTCAAGTCGACTAATAAATTAGGCTTAAGTCGACTGGGCCGAGAGTTGGTTTCTGGTCCAAGGAGGGTTAGTCGACTAGGTGAATTCAGGAGTCGACTAATAGGGATTTCCAGAGAGTTGAGATTTGTTTTCCAGAAGGGGTTAGTCGACTAATAATTGGGGTAAGTCGACTAATACTGTGTTTTCCAGAAAAACTAGGTTTCAGCTAAGTGTTCTAGTCGACTAGGTTCTAGGTCAAGTCGACTAATCGTGGTCGGGAGCAGTTTACAGAACTGAACTTGGGGGTTGTTCTTGATGATAAAAATGGGGTTTTTATGACATTAGGGGACCTAATCTACTAACACAAGTACACAAGGGACGGACTAGCCTTGGTGAGTAGAGATATTTACATGGAAAGGTTGGATCTTTAGTTTGATAACCTAAAAATGGGATTTTTAAGGTGCAAGTGTTCAAGGATTCCCATCACAAGTATATAAGGAGTTAACTAGGTCTTGGTGAGTAAAGATACTCACATGGATGGGTTGGATTTGGAGCTTGATCCAAGATGGAGATGATGGTGGCTTCAATCCATGAATTGTTGTTGAAGCTTGAGGTGGAGGAGTTGATCTTGGTGTTGGTGGTTGAAGATGAAGCCCTTGTGATGAAGCCCTAGTTGGGTTCTTGAAGTCTTGAGATGGATCCTTGAAGCTAGGGTTTTGGGTTGAAGAAGAGGGGATTTTGGAGGAGCTCTCTTGTTGAAGTGGAAGAGAAAAAGGGTGATTTGCAAATGAAAAGGATTATATAGGTTGGGGATTTTGTAAAGGAGATTGAAATAGGATAAATGCAAGGGGGCTTTGTGCAAATGGGGGGGGATGAGGTGTCCCTAGGGTGGCCACTTGGCCGGCCATGGGTGAGAGAGAGAATGAGTGGGGTTAGGTGAGAGGGTGAGTGGGAAATGAGGTGGCATGACAAGGTGGAAATTGGAATATGCGATAATTGGAAAAATGCCCGAAATTCAAGTGTCTCGGAATGATCTAAAAATTTTACCAAAAATCAAGAATAATATATAAAGACCAATAGTGAAATCCGTTTGAAGAAATATTTTATAGTTTTAAAATTAAAAGTCCCGAATCAGTTATTTACCGACCCCGAAAGAATTTCCATAAAATCATAAAATTCTCAGAAAAAGAATGTAGGTAGGAAATGCAATTCTAAAAGATAAAGTCTAAAGGACCATCATGAAATTCCAATCAGTTTGAGAATTAAAAATCCGGGAATCGGTCAGCGGCACTGGCCGACACCGGTTTTGAAGAAATTCAATTTAATCCAAGAAAAATCCAGAAAATCACAGAAAATCTAATATATTGGAAAATAACATTTGAAACTGAAATCGGTCAAATCTAATCACCGGAAAGGCCAAATCGAATACTATACTATAATCGGGTTCCTGGTTCGGACTGGGACTGACTCCGAGTCCACGAATCCAAATCCAAGACAAAACAATCATATAAGGAATTCATAAAGCAAAACAAATATAGGAAACAAATCGAAAAAAATACGATCGGAAATCTGAATACGCAACTAAGTACGTATTCCGGGAACGGGGTATTACAATCAGTCTCCGCTTCCCGAGAAGAGGCACATACCACATTACATGATGAAGTTCTAGCTTTGCCTTTGGACTTTCTGCTGGTCACAGTGGTCCATTGTTGGCTGTCCACAAGATCAGGATGAACCCACAGACCTTCCCTTGAGGTGTAGGAACAGGTACAAGGCCCTTCTTTTGCTGCTGGTGAGGGTCTATGTTGACCATTCTCAGCTCTCCTCTGGTACAGGGACTACTCCGGAGGGTGTTGGAGGTTGTCTTCCAAACTGGAGAAATGATGTCATATTGGCTGTCACCTTCTTCTGCTCTGGACAGAGTTTTAATACCTCTGCGTCAATTAGAGCCTGAAGGATGTCCTTGAAGACATAACAGCTCTTGGTGGGGTGTCCCAGCATCCTATAATACAAGCAGTAGTTGGGACTATCGGTTTTACCGACTTCTTCAGGGTGCCTAGCTTTAGGAAGCTTCAGCCTGTTGCTTTTGTTAAGTAACTTGAAGAGTGAGTCGACATGTTCGTCCTTGAAGGAATACTGCTTGCTGGCGCGTGGTTGACTTGAAGAGCCACTTCCCTTGACCGGTTGAGGTTTGACGGGGGACTTGGTCTCTGTCGCCAAGTTATCCTTCCTTTTTGTGTGTCTGGTGCGCGCCTTGTCGACCTCTCGGGTCTAGATTTGTTTTCTTCTGCCCTAACTCAGGCGATAATTTCTTCAGCCTGTTCACCTTGTTGGATCAATTGTTTCCAGGTGCGGCTTTCGGCAACTCCTATTTGGGCGAGGAGCGAAGTTTGTAGATTGTGGCGGCATGTCTCCACCAGGGTGGCCTGGGTCATACCGCTTGGACATCGGCGTGTTACATTCCGAAATCTTTCTACGAATGACTTGACGGACTCTCCCTTTCGTTGCTTGGTTGCCAAAAGAGTAGGCATGGTGACCTCTGAGTCATCTTCAAAGAAGCGCGTTAGGAAGAGCTTCTCCAAATTGCCCTAGTTCTTAATGGAGCCTTCCGGGAGCTTCATGAACCATTCAAAGACAAGCCCTTTTAGGGTGCCGATGAACAAACGTGCCAGGATGGCATCGTTATCTATCACATTCCCTGTTTGAGACTTAAAGTAGTAGATATGTTGGTTCGGTGAACCTTCCCATCAAAAGCTTGGAGGGTCAGAGCCTTGAACTTGGGAGGGTATGGAATAAGGTCCCACTCGGTCGGATATGGCCGGACCACTCCCGCTTCTTGCAGGCCTTTCCGGTTAGTAAGGGCCTCAAGACGTTGCTCCAATTGATTCATTCTTTTAGAATGAACCCTTTCCTGGTCTCGGTTGTCCTTTCCTTGTGACGAGGATTTAGACAAACCAGAAGTAGGCTGCTTTTTCTCCTCTATACGTACAGAAGATGAGCTTTCTCCCTCTTTTCGTTTGCCTTTAGACTTTTTAGAGGAGGCTTTATCGGTTGACTTCCTCTTATCTTCAAGCAACTGTGCCAGCATCTGCTTGAGGGAATCGATAGATTCTTGTTGAGCACGAATCATCTCGAATTGTTTCCTCTGGACCTGGGTTTGCTGCTCCAAGCGCCTAGCTGTCTCCTCAGGAGTGCTTGTCATGTATATAAAGGCCTCTTTCTCTATAGAAGAGTTTGAAGCCTTTGACTCTGCAATAGCGGAATGCGAGTCATCTAGCTCAATGCCCCGGGCCAGGGCATTGTAGTCAATCGGGGGGGATTGCCCCAGTCCGAGTGCGAGTGTGTCGGTACACTCCTTCCAGTTCAGTGTCAGACTCATCGGAGCTGACCGCAGGTTGATTTCCCCTACTCCTGCTTGTCATGTTTGCAGTGAGCTCAGGATATTCAGCATCAGAGAAAATCCTCCTCCTGTGGGAACGATTCCTTTTAGCTGATCGGGGAATCAGGGTTAGCTGTCTAACTAGAAACTGCTGGTTTGCACCTGAACTGCAACGGCATTCAGAGAGCATTGTGATAAGCCATTCGCAGCAACATGACGAAGTGATTCGATTAGCACTTCTCTTCCTTGTCAGATAATCCCTTAGATCCATGGGAGGGGGATCAAAGAGATTGGCCTCGCAATGCTGAGGGCGGGAGGCATCTTTGCTTCGCGCCACTGAGTTGCAAGGTTCTGGGACGTGGTTCTTGCATTGTGGCTTCGAAACGTGAGTCTGGCGTCTCTGCTGATAAGAGACGCAGTTTTCGCGTTGCTGATTATTGCATCTGAACAGAGACGCTTGAGAGCTGCAGGGCTACTGGGCCCCGTGCCTAGAGGCGCGTGCCTCTTGTGCTTGACAAGGTGCGCGAGCTTCGCATCGGCGTTTGGGGAGTGGAGCTTCAGAAGAGCCAGACTGGTGAACCTGACGTTTGGGCTGCCAAATGCGGACTTCACGTGTCGGATGAGGTACAGAGGAGACGTTGGTCTGGACCTCGTGTCCTATCTCTGTTGAATAGTCAGTTGTTCCAGCTTGTAGTTGACGCGTACGCCTCCTCTGCCACCGTTCAGCGTTCCGATTGTGTCGTGGAGGTTGAAGGGAACATCTGACGACCTGGTGCTGAGGAAGAGGATGGACTGGCTGGACACCAGAAAGGTTGACCACGCGGGTCTCCTAAGAGACGCTGACGCGGGCGTTATGCATGACGCGATTAGCCACGACCTCCTTCACAGGAGCCGCGTCTGAGAGAATCTCAGAGCGGATTTTGGGGCAAATCCCCGTAGAGACCCTGCGGTAGGCTCGGGCCTTTGGGCTCTTTGAGCCGGAAGAAAGAAACTCTTCATACTTTGCTTGATCAAATTCCACGATGAGTGATTCAACCGTTTTTCCCATGTAAATGACGTCATCTTGCGCCACCACTTGCTCATCAGTGGAGAAAGTAGTCCCCAGTGGAGTCGCCATCTTTTGTTTGACGGGAGAAATGTAGGGTTCCTTGTAAAATTTTCTTGAATCAATTGAAAGATTACAATGGATTTACACTCCAATTACAAGAGAGGGAAGATGTTGAGATTTGAATCTCCCCTTTGTTTAATGCTGGGTTCTTCAGGTGGCGATGAAAAGTGAATCTTGTTTTCCGTTGACTGGTGAACGTCAAGAACTTTTGGGGATCTTCTCTTTGGATGGTCGATGGAGTGACACAGCTCTTGATCGACCAGGAATCTCAAAGAGATTGTATGCAAAGTTGGCTTGTACGCAGCAAGTTGCTTGAAGAGTTGAATTTCCCTTCTTGTGGCAGCTCACGAGTCAAACTCTTCTCCCAGAATTATCTGATCAACTCACCTACTGACTAACCGACCCTTTCTTAATAGCAAGAGGGGTTATTTATAGAGGTTTTAGGGGTGAACGTGCCCCCTAAAAATGCTCCATAATAGGGGTTAACTTCCTCATTATGTGGGCAGTGATTGGCCCCATAACGAGGGCAGTTATAACTGAGACGCGGGTTTCGACCGTCGCGTCTTGGTGCTGCAGTAATAGTGAGACGCGGGTTTCGACCCTCGCGCCTTGGTGCTGCAGTGGGGCTGAGACGCGGGTTTCGACCCTCGCGCCTTAGTGCTGCAGTGAGGCTGAGACGCGATTTTCGACCCTCGCGCCTTGGTGCTGCAGTGGGGCTGAGACGTGATTTTCGACCCTCGCACCTTGGTGCTGTAGTGGGGCTGAGACTAGCCCTGCGTCTGGAGTTCTACTTTTTGATGACTTGTCTTTTAATGATTTTTAGACAGCCTACAACATGCGCATATGCATCTCTATAATGCGTGTGTACATTAATTCATAAAATATAGAAGATACATTAATACACACATCTATATATACATATGCAGTGCTGTGGGTGCACATGCATGCGTGCATGTGTCCATAAAAAGGGCGACAGAAGAAGGACCTTACAGAATGTTCAGTTGAACGGTGAGATAACTAACTCTAGAGAGAAGGCTAACTCTAGAGGGTACACAAAGGAACTCTTACCTGCTTCAATGGCAATCCTTCCAGCAACTCTGAAATCATGAACCATTTGGGGCATCTCTTCTGTCGACAATCTACGCAGAGTGGAGAGTTTTGAAATATCAACACCATTGGTCTCTCACTTGAGGCTTCAAAGGCTTCTCTGTACTTGAGAATGGAGCTTGGCCATTAGGATGATATCCTACACTAAGTCATTAAATTTTTTTCAGAGGGCACTAATTGTAGGCTATCAAAAAATTACTTCCTTAGATGCAAACCTCCTAGACACGGAGGTCGCGTTCTAATGCCAGACGCGGAGGTCGCGTTCCAATGCTAGACGCAGACCCAGCTTTCCAGCCTCTGACGCGGAGGTCGCCAGACGCAAACCTCGTGTTCCAATGTCAGACGCGGAGTTACCAGACGCGGACCTCGCGGACCTCATCCAGCTCCGCGTTTCAACTTAAATGCAAGCCTGAGCAGCTCCGCGTTCCAACACAGACGCGAGCCTGTGAGCTCCGCGTCTCAATATCAGAGTAAAGTCCGCGTCCAGTGCGAGACCCGCATTTTTGCTATAACTGAGCCACGAACTTGGTCAGTTACACCCCATTTTCTCTCCACATAATGGGGAATAACTTCCCATTATGGAGAGATTTAAGGAGTTGGTTACACCCCTCCCATTATGGAGAGATTTAAGGGGCTGGTTACACCTCAATTCCTCTATAAATAGCTATGAATAGCTAGAGAGGGGGAAGAACCTGGAGGAAGGGCTCGGTCGGGACAAAAAAAAAGGAGGAGACCTCTCTAAGGGAGGTAAGGGGACCCATGGAGGGGGACCTCTAAAAAGAGAAGAAAAAGAGGCTCAGGGGAGGGCACCTCTTCTAAAAGGGCTGAGGAGGAGAGTCCTGATGGAGGAATTCAAGAATCCATGGCAAAGGAGGAGAGCTACCTCAGCAGAGTTCGGCTTCGAAGCTCTTGTAACCTGAGAAGAGTTTAACTCTTTCTGTTAACTTGCTAAGTTCAAGTTCTTTAAATCTCTTTGAGATTCCATTGCTGATAGGAGCTATGCTACTCCATCAGTATATCCAAAGAGAGGATCTACAAGAGAAACTTGACGTTCGGCCGGTCAATAGAGAACAAGACTCACTCTCCACCGCCACGTGAAGAACCCAACATTAAATAAAGAGAAAAATCAATCAAAAGATTCTCTCTCTTTTGTAATCGGATTGTATCAGTTGTAATCTTCTATTTAATTAAAAGAATTTTGCAATTGTGATTTTTCTGACGCGTACAAAAGATGGCAACTCCGCTGGGGATAATGATCTTTCTCAATTAACGAGAAAGTGGTGGCGCAAGCCAACGTCAAGATGCTTGGATTCACAGTCGAATCACTTGTGATCGAATTTGACTAAGAGAAGTTGAACTCCCCTAAAACTTCAGGAGCTCCCGTGGAGATAACATGGTCAGCCCCAACGTCTTTTCAGAGACCCGCGCCATAACCCACGATTAAGATGGCAATAGAGACTAATCTCCCCTCCATCCTTCTATCAAGGCACTGCTAGTTCGAACGCTGGGGGTTCCCAACAACCTCTGCAACTCAATCGGAATGCCGAGAGATGGCAAAGGCATCGCGCTCGTTATGGTTGCAACAGCACTTGTGGCCCGCGTTAATGTCTCCCACGAGACCCGTGAGACCAATGAAGATGAAGGCCCGTCTCGCCATACCTCTCCTCTCTAGATTCCTCAACTCCAGGTTACTTGGGGTCCCTAATAACCCGTGAAGCGTAACCGGAATGTTGAACGTCGATAAAGGCACCAAATAGAAAAAGATGAAAAAGCCATCTATTCAGCAGATATAGAACGCGGGACTTAGGCCCACGTTTCTTTTGAGCAGCACGAGACTCGCATCTCAGATCCTTAACGCGAGGCCTGCATCTCTGTATCAGAATGCGAAGCCCGTGTTTCTCAGTAAAAATGTGAGGCTCGCGTCTCTGTATCAAAACACGGAGCTCATGAGGCCCGCGTCTCTATGTCAAAACGCGGAGCTCATGAGGCTAGCGTCTCTGTATCAAAACGTGGAGCTCATGAATCCAGCGTCTCTGTATCAAAATGCGGAGCTCATGAAGCCCGTATTTCTATAATTGAATGCAAAGCCCGCATTTCTACATTAGAATGCGAGGCTCGTGTTTCATCTCACAAACGCGACGTTCAACAATGTGAGATTCGCGTCTCCTCTCAAAAACGTGAGTCCCGCGTCTTTGTGCCAAAACGCGAGACTCATGTCTCTTCTGCAGAGAAGGAGCCTGCCGGCTTTGTTACCTTTGAATGGTTCAGGAACCTTTCTACCGGCTCTATCGAGAAATGGGTCGACCTCGAGAAGCTCTTCCCTGATCAAGTTCAACACCATATCTCTGATCAAATAAGTACTCAAAGGGAACGCCAATCTCCCTATAAGTTTCCCGCAGAGTTTATAAGTTATCTGTGGAATAACAATTTGACGCCTCCGACGACTAAAGATAGAGGAAAAAGTTGGCTTTTAAGCCCAACGAAAAAAATTCTCAACAACTCATCATGCTGAGGGGAATAGCATGGCTAGCCCAACTCAAACGGTAGTTGGTAAAGGCACATCAAATCTGTTGATAGCTGAAGGTTTGCTAAAAACCTTGAGGGACCTGATCCCGCCTTCCCCTCCAAAATCCCTTACCAATTCCCATCCATGGAATTGTTGGCCCAAAAGGTTACACTCTCCATTTGTTTAGAGTTTTGATGATAACAAAACAAATAAGAGCTAGTTGGTACTAATAAGTTTGTTCAAGATAAGTTTCAGGTTTGTACCATGTTTGGAAGCCATTGTTTAGCTATTGCAAGATCTTCTAGGTTCATGAAGTAAAGAAGTCTTATGGCACATCAAGGAAGGATCATAGAAGAGAAGGCTCTAGCAAGACTTTACATGGCTCAAGACTTCAAGATTGCTCAAGATAATTCATTAGTTTTGTTTCTAGCTTTTGTAGTTTTGTTAAAGAATAGTGATTAGGATTGAAGCTCTATATTCCAACACACACGTTTTTGCGCACATGCATTTCCTAGAAATATTCCCTATAAAGATATACAAAATATTTTAAATACAAAGACTTTTGTTTATAAACTCAACTTTAGGTATTATACATGTTTCATATCAAAAATATTTTATTTCATATCAAAATCCCCTTAAAATTTTGTTTCAATTTCATTTTTTGGCCTGATCTGGTCGACCGACCGGTCGACCGACCCTGTGCCGGTAAAGCCGGCCGACCGACCCAGTCGACCGAGGTTCTGGCAGCAGTGTGTATTTGTGTGCATGTTTCACTGTCGACCGTGCGGCCGACCAGAACCTACCTGACTGTAAGACATTTGCTCTCTGTTTATTTCGGCCGACCGGGCGGTCGACCGATAGCCTGTAACGACTCTTTTTATTTGAATCCCGGCCGACCGGCCGGCCGACCGAGGTAGCCGTTTCAGCCATAACAGCTAGTTTTTTAAACACGTTTTAAAAATGTGTTTTTCGTTTTTAAACGTATTTAAGGGATATTTTATGGGTCAAAATCTTCCTTATTGACATTATATGTGTTTACCTTTTGATCCCAGCCCTATCCTATAAATAGTGGTGATTAGGGTTATGTTTACACAAGAAAAACAATAATCAAGCTATATACAAAAGTTTCAAAGTCTTCAAAAGTTTTCAAGAGAGTTTGGTTCTTAGTTTTCGTGCTGAAGATTCTCTCATCGCTGAAGTTTTATTTTCTAAACTCTCTCTAGTTCATTTTCTTTTTCCACTTACACTATTTGAGCTTCAATTCTAACCATTACTCTACAGGGCTCTTGTAAGGGAAAGAGGCGTTTGCAAAAGATAGTTTGTGGTCTTTTGATCACTAAGAGAGAATTTGTACTTGAGATTGTGGAGTTGGGTACTCCGGTGTTTTTGTAACTCTTTGTGAAGTTATAGTGGTTAAAAATCCTTCTAGGTGAACGCAGGGACGTAGAGCTGGGTGCTCGAACCTTGGAAAAATTCTTCGTATTTGCGTTTGGTTTACTTGTTCTTACTTGCTCTTAATTCTTGCTAACTTTATATTCATTACTTTATCTACTTGCTTCACATTTTCTTTGCAACATTGTACTTGCTCTTCATTTTCATAGTTATATTCACTTGTTGTATCAATTTTTTTATTGTGCATTGATTAGCATAATCACCTATTCACCCCCCCTCTAGGTGATTTTCAATTGGTATCAGAGCTTGGACTCTAGGTTTGGCTTAACATCCTTAGAGAGATCCTTAATAATTTGCTAATCAACATTTGCATTTTTTTTCATACACTAGTAAACATGGCCGATAACATCAAAACCCCTCCTAAATTTGATGGACTTAATTTCCCTATTTGTAAGGTTAGGATGACTATCTTTTTACAATATCTAGGTAGCTTAGTTGCAAAAGCCTTGACCAAACCCTATGTTAGACCCGATAGTGATGAAAGCACATGGTCCGACTTTACCTTTAGAGAATATAAGGCTAATTCAAAGGCCCAAAACTCCCTCCTAACCGCCTTGAATGAGGATGACCTTACACGGGTAATACATTGCAAATCCGCCTATGAGATTTGGCAACATTTCTTGGTCACACACGAGGGGACTTCACAAGCTAAGAGAGCTAAGATAGATCTCTTAAGGTCCCAATATGAATCTTTTAAAATGATTGATGATGAAACCATTGATTGCATGATTACAAGGTTTACTAAAATCACCAATGCTCTTTCTTCTTTAGGTGATGATATTTCTAATGACCAAAAGGTGCGAAAAGTGATTCGGGCTCTTCCTTCATCATGGGAGATAAAGGCCACCACCTTGAAAGAATTGAACGATAAGGATAAAATGGACCTCATGAGTCTCATCGGGAACTTAAAGACCCATGAGATGGAAAAGAAGGCAAGAGAAGAGGCCGCTCCGCTAAAGAAGAAGTCCATAGCATTCAAATCGTCATCCACTCTTGAGGACGATGAAGAAGATGAAGAAGAAGATGAGGAGCTCTCCCTTCTTGTGCGAAACGTCAAAAGGATGTACCGGAAGAACAAGCTCAACTTTCGAAGAAAATTTGAAGGTAAAGAGGAGAGAAGAATTATTTGCTACAATTGCCGAAAACCCGGACATATCATGGCCGATTGCCCAGATTTCAAGAAGAAGATGACTTCCTCCTTCAAGCCAAAGAAGCCGGTCGAAAAGAAAACCTATAAAGCCATATGGGATTCGGAAAGCGAATCCGAAGACGAGGTAGACACGGCGAACATGTGTTTCATGGCAAGCACACCAAAGGTAACCCCACAACCTCTTGATGAAGATGATGAATTATCTAAAGAAGTTATTGTACATGCTTTTGTTAAACTCTCCGAAACATATGATAATAAAAAGATTGAGTGTTCAAAATTGAAAAAGGAAGTTGCTTTTCTTAAAAATCAACTTGCTATGGTTTCTAAAGAAAAAGATGAAATTTCTTCCAATCTCATTTCTATCCAAAAAGAATTCAGTGCTTATAAAGTTGCTTGCAAAGCAAAATTTCCTAAGATTGATGAAAAAGAAATTTCTTCTTTAAAAACTAAAATGGTTGATTTTGAGAAGGTTTTGAAAGATTGTGCTTTTAACACAAAGAAACTTGAAGAAAAGTTTTCTAAAAAGCACACTTCTCATGTTAAAGATTCTCATGTAAAGATTTCTCATGCTCACACTTCACATAACACTCATGTTAAATCCACACATGCTCACAAGTCTCACACACACTATGCTTTTAAATATGGTAGAGTGTATAGATGTACTTATTGTGGTAAGAATGGACATTTGGCTAAGTTTTGTTATGACTAAGTAAATAGATCAAATAATCTTGTTTGGGTTCATGGCACTAACCCTTTAGGACCCAAGAAAATGTGGGTACCAAAATCAAGTTGTAAGATCCCCAGTTAGAAATACTGTATTTTTATTTTCTTCAAGTATTTATTTTGATTAGTAGATTATTTTTATTTAATCAAGTTAATTTATTATTTTTCTTGAGATTAATATTATTAAATATGGAAATTATTTATGAGATAGTAATTGATAATTTGACATTTTATATTTGCCATTATTATTAATTGTTAACTTAATTATTATTCCCATTATTTCATTAAGTTTATTTTTTATTGTTATTACTATTAGTGTTACCTTTATTTTTATTATTGGTGCTTATTAATTATTATTAGTATTTATTTCTGTGGTGATGACTAATTACCTTTATTAGTATTTTGCTTACTTATTTTTGGTGTCACTATTGATTATTAATATTATTATAGTTTATTTTTATTTATTATTATTTGAGGTATTCTCCCTTACCCATTAGCCTTGACCCAAAATCAAATGCCCATAGAAACACACATTAATTAAATTATAATTAGTACATGCATATATATAGAAAACCCTGTCACGCCCCGCTTCCCAAAATACGCTGGAGCGGAGACGCGACACGAGTCGGCGACGCATATACGCAAGGAAAATCCCTCACGTATACGCGCTAAGCCTTAAGTAACCCGAAACAAGCTATAATAAATCCCAACTGTAATGAATACTGAATACTGCAATACCACATATAAGCAACCACGCATGATATCATATGAATCAAGACTGGAATAAGAACTGAACTGATATAATGAGGATCAGGAAATAATATGAAAGCTAGAAAAATAAGAGTACCAGAATAGAATAGGGAGAAGCTCCAGCTATTCGCGAAGCGTACAATCTCATCGTACACCTGCACAATAGGAACAAACCGTCCAATATCTGGACGTGCAAATCCAGGGTCGTCAGAACGCGACCATGGTGAGTGTGTGTGTAAAGGGGAAATAGCTCGTGCATAAGAACAATGTGCATAAATAACAATAAGAGCAACTGCAAATATAACATAACTGAATAACAGATAAACAACCGCAGATATAAGATAAATAAATATCATGACATGATAAACATCTGAACTGAAGCATATCCGACATCAATATCAACAAAGATATAAGACAACTATCTCATCTGTAAACTAACAACTGATATCGAAGATTAACTATCTCAACGGTGGATAAACAACTGATATCAAAGCCAACTATCACAAATATAAACTAATAGCTGATGTCTGAATGTGTAACCTATATGTCACTAGTCTGGTTAGTTATTATTAACCTAACTAATGTAGTAATTAGCTGTGTCCCATACCACAGCCATTTTCCCACATATCAAACAAAGTTATCGTTGTTGTAATTGCCTGCCAATGTAGTGCATGTGTTTTGGAAGAGTACCGTGCATGCCCGGTACCACGGTCTAACACCCCTGGCACTGAACCAGGACAAGCCGCAAGGCTCTGACAACAAAAGACCACAGCCCCACATGAAAAGACAACTAGTGTGGCGCCGTAATCCGGGCATAGCCCTGACAACTATCACCCCTGGCGCTGAACCAGGACAAGCCGCATACAAGAATTACCCACATGCAAAATCAAATGCCCATAGAAACACACATTAATTAAATTATAATTAGTACATGCATATATATATTTCTACACCAACCAATCAAAATCATTCACACATTTTCAAACACAATACATACAAATAATCAAGGATAGAGAGTGAATTGAAAAGGAGGGGACTCACGGCTATGGAATTAATTAACAAAATGCCAATGGGGAAGCTCGGTTGGTAGTGGTGTGATGGTATCACGATTGGATGAGGGAGCTCAGCTTGGTGCTTCTACAATCCGGGCGCTGGATTGGAGTGGTGCGCCAATGGGGATCCGGCCAATGAGGAGAAGTCCAGGCGGGGCTGCTGCCATGGGTGGAGGCGGCTGGATTATTGGGGGAGATGATTTAGATTAGGGATTTGTTTAGGTTAGGGTTAAGAATAGGATTTAGTAATGGGTTTCGGGTTTGTGGGTAGCGGGTATAAATCTAATGGGTATTGGATTTTGGGTCAAGGCTAATGGGTAAGGGAGAATACCTCAAATAATAATAAATAAAAATAAACTATAATAATATTAATAATCAATAGTGACACCAAAAATAAGTAAGCAAAATACTAATAAAGGTAATTAGTCATCACCACAGAAATAAATACTAATAATAATTAATAAGCACCAATAATAAAAATAAAGGTAACACTAATAGTAATAACAATAAAAAATAAACTTAATGAAATAATGGGAATAATAATTAAGTTAACAATTAATAATAATGGCAAATATAAAATGTCAAATTATCAATTACTATCTCATAAATAATTTCCATATTTAATAATATTAATCTCAAGAAAAATAATAAATTAACTTGATTAAATAAAAATATCTACTAATCAAAATAAATACTTGAAGAAAATAAAAATACAGTATTTCTAACTGGGGATCTTACACTCTACCCACCTTATAAAAATTTCGTCCCCGAAATTCAAACAAAGCAGGGAATGGTAAAAGAATCCCAAAATCAGAAGAGAAGGCAAACAAACTTCACATCACTTCTCGGCACATCATAAATCCACCACGCTTCCGCTGCGCACTCTGATACTTGCCACCGGCTTCAACATGAAATAACCCAATCCCAAGAGATAAAATCAAGAAACAGAACCAAGAAGGATGGCAAGAAGCAAGATGAAGATACAGATCACTCGAAGACAGAGAAGAAATCAGGATACCAAAAGATCAAAGATGAGGATTCTCAAAGGGAAGACGGTCAATTCCAAATGGACTGAATATCATAATGGATAGTATATGTATATTGCAGTATAACTATAGCTTGTTTTCAAGTTTCCGGTATGAACTAGGTCAATCTTGCAAAACAAAATTCAAAATTCAAGATCGCAAGTCGAAAACCTAGGCTCTGATACCAAGAAAACCCTGTCACGCCCCGCTTCCCAAAATACGCTGGAGCGGAGACGCGACACGAGTCGGCGACGCATATACGCAAGGAAAATCCCTCACGTATACGCGCTAAGCCTTAAGTAACCCGAAACAAGCTATAATAAATCCCAACTGTAATGAATACTGAATACTGCAATACCACATATAAGCAACCACGCATGATATCATATGAATCAAGACTGGAATAAGAACTGAACTGATATAATGAGGATCAGGAAATAATATGAAAGCTAGAAAAATAAGAGTACCAGAATAGAATAGGGAGAAGCTCCAGCTATTCGCGAAGCGTACAATCTCATCGTACACCTGCACAATAGGAACAAACCGTCCAATATCTGGACGTGCAAATCCAGGGTCGTCAGAACGCGACCATGGTGAGTGTGTGTGTAAAGGGGAAATAGCTCGTGCATAAGAACAATGTGCATAAATAACAATAAGAGCAACTGCAAATATAACATAACTGAATAACAGATAAACAACCGCAGATATAAGATAAATAAATATCATGACATGATAAACATCTGAACTGAAGCATATCCGACATCAATATCAACAAAGATATAAGACAACTATCTCATCTGTAAACTAACAACTGATATCGAAGATTAACTATCTCAACGGTGGATAAACAACTGATATCAAAGCCAACTATCACAAATATAAACTAATAGCTGATGTCTGAATGTGTAACCTATATGTCACTAGTCTGGTTGGTTATTATTAACCTAACTAATGTAGTAATTAGCTGTGTCCCATACCACAGCCATTTTCCCACATATCAAACAAAGTTATCGTTGTTGTAATTGCCTGCCAATGTAGTGCATGTGTTTTGGAAGAGTACCGTGCATGCCCGGTACCACGGTCTAACACCCCTGGCACTGAACCAGGACAAGCCGCAAGGCTCTGACAACAAAAGACCACAGCCCCACATGAAAAGACAACTAGTGTGGCGCCGTAATCCGGGCATAGCCCTGACAACTATCACCCCTGGCGCTGAACCAGGACAAGCCGCATACAAGAATTACCCACATGCAAAATCAAATGCCCATAGAAACACACATTAATTAAATTATAATTAGTACATGCATATATATATTTCTACACCAACCAATCAAAATCATTCACACATTTTCCAAACACAATACATACAAATAATCAAGGATAGAGAGTGAATTGAAAAGGAGGGGACTCACGGCTATGGAATTAATTAACAAAATGCCAATGGGGAAGCTCGGTTGGTAGTGGTGTGATGGTATCACGATTGGATGAGGGAGCTCAGCTTGGTGCTTCTACAATCCGGGCGCTGGATTGGAGTGGTGCGCCAATGGGGATCCGGCCAATGAGGAGAAGTCCAGGCGGGGCTGCTGCCATGGGTGGAGGCGGCTGGATTATTGGGGGAGATGATTTAGATTAGGGATTTGTTTAGGTTAGGGTTAAGAATAGGATTTAGTAATGGGTTTCGGGTTTGTGGGTAGCGGGTATAAATCTAATGGGTATTGGATTTTGGGTCAAGGCTAATGGGTAAGGGAGAATACCTCAAATAATAATAATAAAAATAAACTATAATAATATTAATAATCAATAGTGACACCAAAAATAAGTAAGCAAAATACTAATAAAGGTAATTAGTCATCACCACAGAAATAAATACTAATAATAATTAATAAGCACCAATAATAAAAATAAAGGTAACACTAATAGTAATAACAATAAAAAATAAACTTAATGAAATAATGGGAATAATAATTAAGTTAACAATTAATAATAATGGCAAATATAAAATGTCAAATTATCAATTACTATCTCATAAATAATTTCCATATTTAATAATATTAATCTCAAGAAAAATAATAAATTAACTTGATTAAATAAAAATAATCTACTAATCAAAATAAATACTTGAAGAAAATAAAAATACAGTATTTCTAACTGGGGATCTTACACAAGTCCTAAGCTATTTGATGTAGGTACACACCAAAGCTCCAAGACGTAAGGAGCGGTGGTACCTTGATAGTGGTTGTTCGAGACACATGACATGGGATATCAACAACTTTACAACCCTATCAACGTACATGGAAGGTGGCACCGTCACCTTCGGGGATGACTCCAAGGGTACTATCATCGGTATAGGTAACATTCAAATTGGTGCATCTTCTATTATAGAAAATGTTGTTCTTGTTGATGGTTTAAAACATAACTTGCTTAGTATAAGTCAACTTTGTGATCGTGGACTTAAATGAAAATTCCTAGAGGGGGGGTGAATAGGTGATAATGCTAATCAATGCACAATTTAAAAAAATGATGCAACAATCGCCCAAAACAAGACTAAGAGCCGAATGCCCCGTGAGGGGTTCTGAACTCCTTCCTCCTGATTCCTCGTAAAATGAGTTGGAGGTGCGCAATGCAACCTTGTTGTATGGGACAAAGATTGACAAGATGAATGACAACAAGTGAATATAGCAAAGACAATCAAAAGCAAGTAGTAATGGCAATGAAAGTAGAGCAAGAACAAAGAAAAGTAAACCAAACGCAAACACAAAGAATTGTTATCGAGGTTCGAGCACCCAGCTCTACTTCCCCGCCTTCCCCAGAAGGATTCCAACTACTTCCACTATCACAAAGATGTCACAAATACACCGGAATACCCAACTCCACAATCTCCAGTACAAGTTCTCTCTTGGTAGTCAAAAGACCACAAACTTTCTCTTTCAAAATTCTCTTCCCTTACAAAGGTCCTTAGATAACAATGAGTAGGAATGAAGCTCTTGTGTGCAAAGAGAAAAGAAAATGAAATCAGAGAATTCTTGAAAGCACTTCAGAAAATGAGAGAGAATTTCAGCACAAAAACCAAGAAACCAAGTCTTTTGAAAGCCTTAAACTTGTGGAAATTTTTGATAATTTTTTCTAGTAACCAAACTCTCCCTAAACACCCCTATTTATAGGAGAGGGCTAGGGTTTAGATATAAAACATATTTTAGGCTAATCAGAAAGTATTAAAGTCAAAACATGTCACTTAAACACACTTAAGTGAGAAAAGGACAAAAATAAATCTGCTCAGAAAACTAGCCGTTACTGTTCAAACGGCTAGTCCGGTCGACCGGCCCGGTCGACCGCTAGTACAAAGAAAATAACCGTTGCAGGCTACGGTCGACCGGCCCGGTCGACCCAAACAAACAGAGAGCAAAGTGTTACAGTCAGGCAGGTCTCGGTCGACCGTGAAACGTGCACACTGATACGTGCATCTGCCAGAACCACGGTCGACTCGGGCGGTCGACCGGCAAAGCCTGACATAGGCACGGTCGACTCGGGCGGTCGACCGGCTCAGGCCAAAAATCAAATTTCAAACAGAATTTTGAGGAGATGAATATTTTTACCAAAAGATGTTTTAAATAGGAATAAGTATAAAACATAAATATGGATTTGTAGGCAGAGGATTTTGTATCAAAATATTTTTGTATAATTTATATGAATTAAACTTAGAAATAAGATGTGCGCAAAAACATGTGTGATGGAGCTTCAAACCTATTCACTATTCTTTAACAAAACTCTAAAGTAAAAACAATCTAATAATTTATCTTGAGCAATCTTGAAGTCTTGATCCATGCTAAGCCTTGCTAGTGTCTTCTCTTCTATGTTCCTTCCTTGAAGTGCTATATGCCTTCTTTGCTTCATGAACCTAGAAGTTGTTGCAATAGCTAAGCAATGGCCTCCTAATTTGGTGCAAACCTGAAACTTATCTTAACAAACTAATTAGTACCAAATAGCTCCTATTTGGTTTGTTATCATCAAAACTCTAAACAAATGGAGAGTGTAACCTTATGGGCCAACAATCTCCCCCTTTTTGATGATGACAAAACAAATAGGTTATAAAAAAATATAGGGGAGGAGAAAGCTCCCCCTCAAATTATGCTATATTAAATAAGGAAAAACAATGTAATTTGTAATGTGCAAGTAAACATCAAGAAACCAAAGCCATGAGAAAACAAAACACTTGCAAAACAATTAAACTCAAATTACAAGAATTTATGAGAATACATCAAAAACTAAAAACATGAAAACATATATAAATTCATATGGAACTAAAACCATATGAACTCATATTTCTATCATAGAAACTCATTCTCCCCCTTTTTGTCATACATCAAAAAGGGTTGTGAAAATATTTTTATTCAATAACACAAACATTAAGTTCACCACAAATGAAGGAAAATCTAGCAAAATCAAGTGGTTTAGTGAAAATATCGGCTAATTGCAAATCCGTAGAAACATAATCAATATCTATATCTCCTTTCTCAAATGATCTCTAAGAAAGTGATATCTAATCTCAATGTGCTTGGTCTTACTATGTTGATTTGCATTCTTGTCATATGAATAGTACTAGTATTATCAAAAATATTTTTATATGGTTATAATGCAAATCATAATCAAGGAGAGTATGTTTCATCTAAAGGACTTGTGCACAACAAGCCCCCGCGGCAACATACTCCGCCTCGGCGGTTGAGAGAGCTACAGAATTTTGTTTCCTAGAGGACCATGAAACAAGACAATTACCAAAAAATTGACATGTCCCACTAGTACTCTTTCTATCTTCTCTACAACCCGCATAGTCGGCATCCGAATAACTCGTCATTGAGAAATCCCTGGTTTTCGGATACCATAGATCCATTCCACTCGTTCCCTTAATATAACGAATAATGCGTTTTACCGCAATAAGATGAGACTCTTTGGGACACGATTGAAATCTAGCACAAAGACACATACTAAACATGATGTCCGGCCTACTTGCCGTTAAATACAAAAGACTACCTATCATGCTTCTATATAATTTAATATCAACATTTTTACCTTGGTCATCCTTATCAAGCTTGGTAGTAGTTGCCATGGGAGTGTTGCAAACCTTTGAGTCTTCAAGTCCAAACTTCTTTACGAGTTCCTTTGCGTATTTGGCTTGACATAAGAAGTTCCTATCTTGCAATTGCTTGATTTGGAGTCCAAGAAAGAAATTAAGCTCACCCATTGAAGACATTTCAAATTCACATTGCATAACCTTTTCAAATTCCTTGCATAAAAACTCATTAGTAGAACCAAAAATTATAGCATCAACATAAATTTGCACAATCAAAATGTCATTATCAACATGCTTAGTGAATAGTGTTGTATCTGCTTTGCCTTTAATAAAATTATTTGAAATGAGAAAACTAGAAAGCCTTTCATACCAAGCTCTTGGAGCTTGTTTCAATCCATACAAAGCTTTATCAAGTTTAAAAATAAAATCGGGATGAACATGATCAACAAAACCGGGAGGTTGAGCAACATAAACTTCTTCATTTATAAAACCATTCAAAAATGCACTTTTCACATCCATTTGAAAAAGTTTAAAATTTTTGAAAGATGCAAAAGCTAGTGTCATCCGTATGGCTTCAAGCCGTGCTACGGGTGCAAAGGTCTCCTCAAAGTCAATTCCCTCAACTTGAGTGTAACCTTGGGCCACTAACCTAGCCTTATTCCTAATCACATTTCCGGACTCATCCATCTTGTTTCTAAAGATCCACTTAGTACCAATTATTGGTCTATCGTGGGGCCTAGGAACAAGGTGCCAAACTTGGTTGCGCTCAAATTGATTGAGTTCCTCTTGCATGGCTAACACCAATATGAGTCCGCCTCGGCTTCGAGGATGCTTTTGAGTTCAAAATGAGAAATGAAAGCAAAGTTACCACATAGGTCATGGAGTTTGGAGCGAGTTGTTACCCCTTTAGATGCATCACCTAAGATGAGCTCCTTGGGATGATTTGTGGCATATCTCCAAGCTTTAGGAAGCGGTTGTGAGCTTTCCTCTTTATCCTCTTGAACGTCACCAATTGGTTCTTGCTTATCATCTTTAGCGGGTGAGTCCTTCAAGGATAGTCTCTCCATGTCTTCACCTAATGGTTCAATCTCTACAACATTCTCAACAAACACATTAGATTCTTCAAATTTAACATGTATGGATTCTTCAATGGTAAGGGAAGATCTATTGAATACTCTATAAGCTTTATTAGTTGTAGAATATCCAAAAAAGATTGCTTCATAAGCCTTAGCATCAAATTTACCCAAGTTATCTTTAGTGTTCAAAACAAAACACTTGCATCCAAAAGCTTTGAAATATGAAACATTAGGTTTTCTAGAATGATACATTTCAAAAGATGTTTTGGAAGAATTTTTACATAAATAAATACGATTTGATATATAGCATGCGGTGTTTACGGCCTCGGCCCATAGATATTGAGGGAGGTCATACTCACTTATCATTGTCCTAGCCATCTCTTGAAGTGTTCTATTTTTCCTTTCTACAACTCTATTTTGTTGTGGAGTTCTAGGACAAGACATTTCATGCTTAATTCCCTTTTCATCACAATAAGTCATGAAGAGTTGGTTAACAAACTCACCACCTCTATCACTCCTTATTCTCAAAATCGAAAAACCCTTTTCTTTTTCAACTCTTTTTCGAAAATCTTAAAATGAGAAAAAGTTTGATCTTTGTGTTCCAAGAAGAAAACCCAAGTGAAACGGGAAAAATCATCAACTAAAACAAATGCAAATCTACTACCATTTAAGCTCTTAGTTTTAGTAGTCCAAAAAGATCCATATGAATTAATTCTAAAGGCCTAGTTGACATGATATCCTTGATTGGTTTGAAGGAAGACTTGGTTTGTTTCCCAAGTTGGCACGCACCACAAATGCGGTCTTTCTCAAACTTCAAGCAAGGTATACCCTTCACCAATTCCTTTGAATTAATCCTAGAAAGATGGTCAAAAGATGCATCTCCTAATCTTCTATGCCAAAGCCAAGAATTTTCATCAAAAGCATTTAAGCATTTAGTAGAACATTCCACATTAAGCATGTCAATGATATAAACATTATCATCACGAAAACCGGTAAGAATACAATCATTGGATTTAATATCAAAAATCTTGCAAGAAGTATCATCAAAAATAACTTTAAGTCCACGATCATAAAATTGACTAATACTAAGCAAAGTATGTTTCAAACCATCAACAAGTACAACATTTTCTATAGTAGGAGATGAACCAATTTGAATGTTACCTATACCGATGATAGTGCCTTTGGAGTCATCCCCGAAGGTGACGGAGCCACCTTCCTCGTACCTTGATAGGGTTGTAAAGTTATTGATGTCCCATGTCATGTGTCTTGAACAACCACTATCAAGGTACCACCGCTCCCTACGTCTTAGAGCCTTGGTGTGTACCTACATCAAATAATTTAGGACTTGATTTTGGTACCCACATTTTCTTGGGTCCTAAAGAGTTAGTCTCATTAACCCAACAAGATTATTTGACCTATTTACTTGGTCATAACAAAATTTAGCCAAATGCCCATTCTTACCACAATATGTGCATCTATGCACTCTACCATATTTAAAAGGATAGTGAGTGTGTGATTTGTGAGCATGGGAATTGTGAGCATGAAAAGATTTAGCATGAGAAGTGTTATGTGTAGTGTGAGCATGAGTAGACTTAACATGTGAATCTTTAGCATGAGAGGTGTGCTTTTTAGAAAATTTTTCTTCAAGTTTCTTAGTGTTAAAAGCACAATCTTTCAAAACTTTTTCAAAATCAACCATTTTAGTTTTTAAAGAAGAAATTTCTTTTTCATCAACCATAGGAGATTTTGCCTTACAAGCAACTTTGTAAGCACTAAATTCATTTTGGGTAGAAATGAGATTTGAAGAAATTTCATCTTTTTCTTTAGAAACCATAGCAAGTTGATTTTTGAGAAAAGCAACTTCTTTTTGCAATTTAAAACATTCAATCTTCTTATTATCATAAGTTTTGGAAAGTTCAACAAAAGCATGAACAAGAACTTCCTTACTTAATTTATCATCTTCATCATCAAGAGGTTGAGGGGTTACCTTTGGTGTGTTTGCCATGAAACACATATTCGCTATATCCGCCTCTTCCTCGGACTCGCTTTCCGAATCCCAAGTTGCCTTGTACGCTTTCTTTTCTTCCGATTTCTTTGGCTTGAAGGAGGAGGTCATCTTCTTCTTGAACTCCGGGCAACCGGCCATGATTTGTCCGGGCTTTCGGCAATTGTAGCATATAATTTTTCTCTCCTCTTTGCCTTCGAATTTTCTTTGGAAGTTGAGCTTGTTCCTCCGATACATCCTCTTCACATTTCGCACAAGGAGGGAGAGCTCCTCATCTTCTTCTTCATCTTCTTCATCGTCTTCAAGAGTGGATGAAGACTTGAAGGCTATAGACTTCTTCTTTGAAGGAGCGGCTTCTTCTCTTGCCTTCTTTTCCATCTCATGGGTCTTTAAGTTCCTAATGAGACTAATGAGGTCCATCTCATCCTTGTCGTTCAACTCTTTCAAGGTGGTGGCCTTTATCTCCCATGAAGTAGGAAGAGCCCGAATCACTTTCTGAACCTTTTGATCATTGAAAATATCATCACCTAAAGAAGAAAGACTATTGGTGATTTTAGTAAATCGAGTAATCATACAATCAATAGATTCATCATCAATCATTTTAAAAGACTCATATTGGGACCTCAAGAGATCTATCTTAGCTCTCTTGACTTGTGAAGCCCCTTCGTGTGTGACCAATAAATGTTGCCAAATCTCATAGGCGGATTGGCAATGAATTATCCGTGTAAGGTCATCCTCATTCAAGGCGGTTAAGAGGGAATTTTAGGCCTTTGAGTTAGCCTCATATTCTCTAAAGTTGAAGTCGGTCCATGTGCTCTCATCACTATCGGGTGCAACATAGGGTTTGGTTAATGATTTAGCTACTAAGCTACCTAAGGACTGCAAAAAGATAGTCATCCTAACCTTCCAAATAGGGAAGTTGAGTCCATCAAATTTAGGAGGGGTTTTAATGTTATCGGCCATGTTTACTAGTGAATGACAAAAGGAATGCAAATGTTGATTAGAAAATTTTAAGGATCTCTCTATGGATGTTAAGCCAAAACCTACAGTCCAAGCTCTGATACCAATTGAAAATCACCTAGAGGGGGGTGAATAGGTGAAAATGCTAATCAATGCACAATTTAAAAAAATGATGTAACAATCGCCCAAAACAAGACTAAGAGCCGAATGCCCCGTGAGGGGTTCTGAACTCCTTCCTCCTGATTCCTCGTAAAATGAGTTGGAGGTGCGCAATGCAACCTTGTTGTATGGGACAAAGATTGACAAGATGAATGACAACAAGTGAATATAGCAAAGACAATCAAAAGCAAGTAGTAATGGCATTGAAAGTAGAGCAAGAACAAAGAAAAGTAAACCAAACGCAAACACAAAGAATTGTTATCGAGGTTCGAGCACCCAGCTCTACTTCCCCGCCTTCCCCAGAAGGATTCCAACTACTTCCACTATCACAAAGATGTCACAAATACACCGGAGTACCCAACTCCACAATCTCCGGTACAAGTTCTCTCTTGGTAGTCAAAAGACCACAAACTTTCTCTTTCAAAATTCTCTTCCCTTACAAAGGTCCTTAGAGAACAATGAGTAGGAATGAAGCTCTTGTGTGCAAAGAGAAAAGAAAATGAAATCAGAGAATTCTTGAAAGCACTTCAGAAAATGAGAGAGAATTTCAGCACAAAAATCAAGAAACCAAGTCTTTTGAAAGCCTTAAACTTGTGGAAATTTTTGATAATTTTTTCTAGTAACCAAACTCTCCCTAAACACCCTTATTTATAGGAGAGGGCTAGGGTTTAGATATAAAACATATTTAAGGATAACCAGAAAGTATTAAAGCCAAAACATGTCACTTAAACATACTTAAGTGAGAAAAGGACAAAAATAAATCTGCTCAGAAAACTAGCCGTTACTGTTCAAACGGCTAGTCCGGTCGACCGGCCCGGTCGACCGCTAGTACAAAGAAAATAACCGTTGCAGGCTAAAATCGCCCGGCCCGGTCGACCCAAACAAACAGAGAGCAAAGTGTTACAGTCAGGCAGGTCTTGGTATACCGTCACGGTCGACCGTGAAACGTGCACACTGATACGTGCATCTGCCAGAACCACGGTCGACTCAGGCGGTCGACCGGCAAAGCCTGACATAGGCATGGTCGACTCGGGCGGTCGACCGGCTCAGGCCAAAAATCAAATTTCAAACAGAATTTTGAGGAGATGAATATTTTACCAAAAGATGTTTTAAATAGGAATAAGTATAAAACATAAATATGGATTTGTAGGCAGAGGATTTTGTATCAAAATATTTTTGTGTAATTTATATGAATTAAACTTAGAAATAAGATGTGCGCAAAAACGTGTGTGATGGAGCTTCAAACCTATTCACTATTCTTTAACAAAACTCTAAACTAAAAACAATCTAATAATTTATCTTAAGCAATCTTGAAGTCTTGATTCATGCTAAGCCTTGCTAGTGTCTTCTCTTCTATGTTCCTTCCTTGAAGTGCTATATGCCTTCTTTGCTTCATGAACCTAGAAGTTGTTGCAATAGCTAAGCAATGGCCTCCTAATTTGGTGCAAACCTGAAACTTATCTTAACAAACTAATTAGTACCAAATAGCTCCTATTTGGTTTGTTATCATCAAAACTCTAAACAAATGGAGAGTGTAACCTTATGGGCCAACATTAAAGTTGTTTTTGATGACTCTTCCTGCAAGATTTTTGATTGCAAAACCAATGATTGTATTCTCACTGGATTTCGTGATGATAATGTTTATATCATTGACATGCTTAATTTGGATTGTTCTACTAAATGCTTGAATGTTTTTGATAAAATTCTTGGCTTTGGCATAGAAGATTAGGACATGCATCTTTTGAACATCTTTCTAGGATTAATTCTAAGGAATTGGTGAAGGGTATTCCTTACTTGAAATTTGAGAAAGACCGCATTTGTAGTGCGTGCCAACGTGGGAAACAAACCAAGTCTTTCTTCAAACCAATCAAGGATATCATGTCAACAAGGCCATTAGAATTAAATCATATGGATCTTTTTGGACCAACTAAAACTAAAAGCGTAAATGGTAGTAGATATGCATTTATTTTAGTTGATGATTTTTCCCGATTTACTTGGGTTTTCTTTTGGAAAATAAAGATCAAACTTTTTCTCATTTCAAGATTTTTCGAAAAAGGGTTGAAAAAGAAAAAGGTTTTTCGATTTTGAAGATAAGGAGTGATAGAGGTGGTGAGTTTGTTAACTAACTCTTCATGACTTATTGTGATGGAAAGGGAATTAAGCATGAAATGTTATGTCCTAGAACTCCACAACAAAATGGAGTTGTAGAAAGGAAAAATAGAACACTTCAAGAGATGGCTAGGACAATGATAAGTGAATATGACCTCCCTCAATATCTATGGGCCGATGCTGTAAACACCGCATGCTACATATCAAATCGTATTTATTTGTGTAAAAATTCTTCCAAAACATCTTTTAAAATGTATCATTCTAGAAAACCTAATGTTTCATATTTTAAAGTTTTTGGATGCAAGTGTTTTGTTTTGAATACTAGAGATAACTTGGGTAAATTTGATGCTAAGGCTTATGAAGCTATTTTTGTTGGATATTCTTCTTCTAGTAAAGCTTATAAAGTATTCAATAGATCTTCCCTTACCATTGAAGAATCCATGCATGTTAAATTTGATGAATCTAATGTGGTTATTGAGAATGTTGTAGAAATTGACCCATTAGGTGAAGACATGGAGAGACTATCCTTGAAGGACTCACCCACTCAAGAAGAAAAGTAAGAATCCATTGGTGATGTTCATAAGGATGAAGTGAAAGATTCTCAACCACTTCCTAAAGATTGGAGATATTCTACAAATCACCCCAAGGAACTCATTATAGGTGATGTATCTAAGGGGGTAATAACTCGCTCCAAGCTCCATGACTTATGTGGTAACTTTGCATTCATTTCTCATTTTGAACCCAAAAGCATTCTCGAAGCCGAGACGGACTCATATTGGTTGCTAGCCATGCAAGAGGAACTCAATCAATTTGAGCGCAACCAAGTTTGGCATCTTGTTCCTAGGCCCCACGATAGACCAATAATTGGTACTAAGTGGATCTTTAGAAATAAGTTGGATGAGTTCGGAAATGTCATTAGGAATAAAGCTAGGTAAGTGGCCCAAGGTTACACTCAAGTTGAAGGAATTGACTTTGAGGAGACCTTTGCACCCGTAGCACGGCTTGAAGCCATACGGATAACACTAGCTTTTGCATCTTTTAAAAATTTTAAACTTTTTCAAATGGATGTGAAAAGTGCATTTTTAAATGGTTTTATAAATGAAGAAGTTTATGTTGAACAACCTCCCGGTTTTGTTGATCATGTTCATCCAAATTTTGTTTTTAAACTTGATAAAGCTTTGTACGGATTGAAACAAGCTCCAAGAGCTTGGTATGAAAGGCTTTCTAGTTTTCTCATTTCAAATGATTTTGTTAAAGGCAAAGTAGACACAACTCTTTTTACTAAGCATGTTGATAATGACATTTTAATTGTGCAAATTTATGTTGATGATATAATCTTTGGTTCTACTAATGAGTTTTTATGCAAGGAGTTTGAAAAGGTTATGCAAAGTGAGTTTGAAATGTCTTCCAAGGGTGAATTGAATTTCTTTCTTGGACTCCAAATCAAGCAATTGTAAGATGGGAATTTCATATGTCAAGCCAAGTATGTGATAAGGAAAAAGAGTAGTAGTAGCGGAGTAGAATTTGCACAGATATTCAACAAAAGAGAGAAGGTTTAGAGTCAACCTTAGGTGCTTAATTACTCCCAAATGTATTCACAATGATTGATGTACTCCTTTCCAAATCACCGTAGTAGCATAAGCTATACGGGTCGAATCCACAAGGAGAGCTCACGATGGAAGCTTTACGGTTTGATATTGAAGAAAGACAAACGAAAGTTCTTCTTTGTTAAAAGAATGAAAAAGACATGGAAAAATAGGTGAAAGAATTGGTTGTGGTTTTGTACATGAAAGTAAAAACGATGAAAAGAGAATAACAAGAATTTGAAAACAAGAATTGCTTTTAGGAAGAAAACTAGAGTAGAGAAAACTTGCAAAAGACTTTTAGAATGGAAAAAACCATGACTAGCTAACCTTACTAACTTGCTAACTTACTAATCTCCGTTAGGGTGAAGCATGCCTCATGTTGATTCATCGGCAAGTGTTTATCTTACTTGTTGGTCAAGTTACTTTCCCCTTTGATGGATGGGTGATCATCTTGGACTTGTCTTGTAGCCTCATTAATTTCATCGGCTCTCAAGATAGAATTTCATGATGGAATCGGGGAGTGTCACTCAAGGGATGCTAAGGAAGAAGATACAAAATTCATTAGACATTCAAGGCCATACAACAAGTTAGCATTGAAGTAAGAAAGTTGTACAACAAATAGCATATGTTTGGTGTTCCATCTCCATGTTCCATCAAGGCACTTGTTCTAAGACAAGGCTCTAAATGAGGCACACATGAATCATATGGAGAATTACAACAAGAGATTGCCAAGAATGAAAGTAACCCATCGGGGATGAAAAAGACTCAACATTTGCAAGATTAAGAATTAGCATTCACCCAAGAGTTAGAAGTTAGCAAAGTTAGTTGTTAGCTAGTCATGTTAGAAGAAGTTAGCTATCCATTACAAGAGAAAGAAAACAACAAGACATTATGCAATGAAAGTAAAGCTTGAATGAAATAAAGCAAGTAATGAAAAGCGCTAGAAATTGCAAAAGAAGAGAAAGTAGATTGGATTAATCCTTGCTTTGCTTCAAGTTGTCACCCCTTGATTACAAGCTTTCACTCTCTCACTATCTCTCTCTTGCAGAATTTCTAGGAGGAAGAAGAAGACTAAGAGCAATAAAACCTAGAGCAAAACTAAAAATTATAAGCTCTTTCCTCTATTCTCTCCTCTCTCTCTTTTGCACTGGCCCTGATGGTCTATTTATAGGCCTCAGGAGAAGAAGGCTCCAGAATCAGACAGTTGGGGATAAATCGCTGGCTCAACGGCCAGATTCCTTGGAAACGCGGCCAGAGCCGCATTTCCGTGACAGAATCTAGGCCGTTATGCCAGCGAATTCTGTTGCGAGTTTATTGCAGGTTGTTGGCCACATGGATCTTCTAGAATGCTGACTGGATGCGTGGGTGATTCCAGATCTTGGGCTAAACTCTTGGGCTTCTTTTTGGGCTTTGAATTAATCCCCTTTTATTCTTGATAATTGCATGGATTTGTGGGCCTCTCTCCATTAAAATATGGACCTGCTAAAATAGAGAGAAAAAGAGTAAAAAACAGAATTTTATTGATATTATGCATAGTATAGAGGTGGAAGATGATGCAAAAATGAACTATAATCAGTATGCAAAGGAACTCGTAAAAAAGTTTGGACTTGAAAGCTCAAAAGTTTGCAACACTCCCATGGCAACTACAGCCAAGCTTGATAAGGATGAACAAGGTAAAAATGTTGATATTAAATTGTATAGAAGCATGATAGGTAGTCTTTTGTATTTGATGGCAAGTAGGCCGGACATAATGTTTAGTGTGTGTCTTTGTGCTAGATTCCAATCGTGTCCTAAAGAGTCCCATCTTATTGCGGTAAAACGCGTTATTCGTTATATTAAGGGCACAATTGGAATGGGTCTATGGTATCCGAAAATAAGAGATTTTTCAATGACAAGTTATTCGGATGCTGACTATGCGGGTTGTAGAGTAGATAGAAAGAGTACTAGTGGGACATGTCAATTTCTTGGTAATTGTCTTGTTTCATGGTCCTCTAAGAAACAAAATTCCGTAGCTCTATCAACCGCCGAGGCGGAGTTTGTTGCAGCGGGGGCTTGTTGTACACAAGTCCTTTGGATGAAACATACTGTCCTTGATTATGATTTGCATTATGATCATATAAAATTTTTTTGTGATAATACTAGTACTATTCATATGACCAAAAATGCAAATCAACATAGTAAGACCAAGCACATTGAGATTAGGTATTACTTTCTTAGAGATCATTTTGAGAAAGGTGATATAGATATTGATTATGTTTCAACGGATTTGCAACTTGCCGATATTTTTACTAAACCACTTGATTTTGCTAGATTCTCCTTTATTTGTGGTGAACTAAATATTTGTATTATTGACTAAAAGTTTTTATCCTTTTTGATGTATGACAAAATGGGGGAGAATAAGGTTTGAGAAATAAGGTTTGAGCAAGTTTTTACCAAGTGTTTTTGATTTTCTTGTATTTACCGTTTAAGTGTTTTATACCTTTAGTTTCATGGTTTTTGCTTGCATATTACATTTTTTTTAATTGTTTAATATAGCATAATTTGAGGGGAGCTTAGACCTCTCCTTTATTTTTAAGATAGCCTATTTGTTTTGTCATCATCAAAAAGGGGGAGATTGTTGGCCCAAAAGGTTACACTCTCCATTTGTTTAGAGTTTTGATGATAACAAAACAAATAAGAGCTAGTTGGTACTAATAAGTTTGTTCAAGATAAGTTTCAGGTTTGTACCATATTTGGAAGCCATTGTTTAGCTATTGCAAGATCTTCTAGGTTCATGAAGTAAAGAAGTCTTATGGCACATCAAGGAAGGATCATAGAAGAGAAGGCTCTAGCAAGACTTTACATGGCTCAAGACTTCAAGATTGCTCAAGATAATTCATTAGTTTTGTTTCTAGCTTTTGTAGTTTTGTTAAAGAATAGTGATTAGGATTGAAGCTCTATATTCCAACACACACGTTTTTGCGCACATGGATTTCCTAGAAATATTCCCTATAAATATATACAAAATATTTTAAATACAAAGACTTTTGTTTATAAACTCAACTTTAGGTATTATACATGTTTCATATCAAAAATATTTTATTTCATATCAAAATCCCCTTAAAATTTTGTTTCAATTTCAGTTTTTGGCCTGATCCGGTCGACCGACCGGTCGACCGACCCTGTGCCAGGTAAAGCCGGCTGACCGACCCAGTCGACCGAGGTTCTGGCAGCAGTGTGTATATGTGTGCATGTTTCACGGTCGACCGTGCGGTCGACCAGAACCTGCCTGACTCTAAGACATTTGCTCTCTGTTTATTTCGGCCGACCGGGCAGTCGACCGATAGCCTGCAACGGCTCTTTTTATTTGAATCCCGGCCGACCGGCCGGCCGACCGAGGTAGCCGTTTCAGCCATAACAGCTAGTTTTTTAAACACGTTTTAAAAATGTGTTTTTCGTTTTTAAACGTATTTAAGGGATATTTTATGGGTCAAAATCTTCCTTATTGACATTATATGTGTTTACCTTTTGATCCCTAGCCCTATCCTATAAATAGTGGTGATTAGGGTTATGTTTACACAAGAAAAACAATAATCAAGCTATATACAAAAGTTTCAAAGTCTTCAAAAGTTTTCAAGAGAGTTTGGTTCTTGGTTTTCGTGCTGAAGATTCTCTCATCGCTGAAGTTTTATTTTCTAAACTCTCTCTAGTTCATTTTCTTTTTCCACTTACACTATTTGAGCTTCAATTCTAACCATTACTTTACAGGGCTCTTGTAAGGGAAAGAGGCGTTTGCAAAAGATAGTTTGTGATCTTTTGATCACTAAGAGAGAATTTGTACTTGAGATTGTGGAGTTGGGTACTCCGGTGTTTTTGTAACTCTTTGTGAAGTTATAGTGGTTAGAAATCCTTTTGGGTGAAGGCGGGGACGTAGAGCTGGGTGCTCGAACCTCGAAAAAATTCTTCGTGTTTGCGTTTGGTTTACTTGTTCTTACTTGCTCTTAATTCTTGCTAACTTTATATTCATTGCTTTATCTACTTGCTTCACATTTTCTTTGCAACATTGTACTTGCTCTTCATTTTCATAGTTATATTCACTTGTTGCATCAAATTTTTTTGTGCATTGATTAGCATAATCACCTATTCACCCCCCCTCTAGGTGATTTTCAGGAATAGTGGGACCACAAAAAGCCCGTGACTATTTACCCAGTGAAACAATCACAGATCAAACATGTTAAGTTAACATTATACCTCTGACATATTCACTGTTAAGTTAACATTAAACCTCTAACAGTGATTTCTCTCAATTTTCTCAGTAGAATAAATTACAAATCGAACCTTTCATGTTAATATCACACCTCTGACAGTAAGACTTTGATGTATCCTGGGGGGTAAAACTTCAAATTGTCAATTCTCCTTAATAGAATGACAAGTCCACTCACAATACTGTTATGTTCAAAATCACACCTCTAACAGTAGACAAATCTCGGTCAAGTTAACATCACACCTCTGACCAAAATTTCAACTTGTCAGTCCTCTTCAATAGGATGGCGAGTCCACCCCAAACTGTGCAAATTGCAGAATATCCCGGTCACATTAACATCACATCTCTGATCAAACTTGCTCAAATCGCAAGACATATCCCGGTCAAGTTAACATCACACCTCTGATCAAACTTGCTCAAATTACAAGACAAATCCTGGTCAAGTTAACATCACACCTCTGACCAAAATTTCAACTTGTCAGTCTCCTTCAATAGGATGGCGAGTCCACCAAACTGCGCAAATCGCAGAATATCCCGGTCACGTTAACATCACACCACTGATCAAACTTGCTCAAATCGCAAGACAAATCCTGGTCAAGTTAACATCACACCTCTGACCAAACTTGCTCAAATCGCAAGACAAATCCTGGTCAAGTTAACATCACACCTCTGACCAAAATTTCAACTTGTCAGTCCTCTTCAATAGGATGGCGAGTCCACCAAACTGCGCAAATCGCAGAATATCTCGGTCACGTTAACATCACACCTTTGATCAAACTTGCTCAAATCGCAAGACATATCTGTTGGCCCAAAGGCCTTCCACTCTAGTTTTGATGATGATTAACTCATGTAGTTATGTGTACTAATAATCTTGTGATTTTAGTTTCAGATCATTAATCAAGTTATTAGTAGGTGATTAGCTTCAACAAGATGATTTGGAAGCTTTCACATGTTGATTCAAGAGCCCGAGCGTCAAAGATCATATATAGCACTTGCTCGTGGATCAAAGAGTTTTTGGATCGAGTCGGCTTGGAGATTGCGCTCTACAAGAAGACTTCGGTACCATAGTTTAGTTTTGTATTTAAATCCAAATTGTAAAGATTAGAATAGTATGATATGCTCAAGTTCACAAAACACACACGTTTCATGTTTGGAATATTGGTTTTCGGTTTTTCCGTTTTTGGTTTAACCGATCTTGGTTTTCATGAATAGATAGTTCAAAACAAGTCTACATGGTTTAATGTATATAAGATTTGTTCTATATACATGCATGCTTCAACATCCTAGACAAACTTAGTTTTGACTTACTTATTCATGTGTTTTATGTTTTGATATTTTTAACAAAACATATTTTGGAATTAAAGTCAAAAACATGGATATATATATGTTTCATGTATATAGGATTATATCCATATACATCATGCCTAAATGTTGTTTAATATTATGTTTTTGTATTTCGATAAGTTTTGGACAAAATGTATTTTCTATTCAAAAATCCAAGTTTTAGAAAATACATGTTTTGGTTTTTGGTAAAAATGATATAACACAAAAATAGTTCAAATTGCTTGATATTTGAGTTGAAATTTTTATCACATGTTTATATATCAATGCAAAATGATAAAACTATTTTTGAGAATTTTTAAGTAGTTTATAAGAATTTATTGGATATTTAATTCCTTAGTTTTTCTGACCAGAACAGCCTCTGCCAGGCTAGGTCGGTCGACCCGAACGGTCGGCCGCACCAAGTAGCCGGTCGACCGTATTAGTCGACCGACATGCACGGATACGTGCACACTGGCTGCCTATTGGGCCGGCCGACCGCACGGTCGACCGACTGCATGCAGGCTAGTCTCTGTTTGTTTCGGTCGGCCGGGCGGTCGACCGTAGCTGGCAACGGTCAAAATGTGACCGTTGGACTGTCAACCGCACGGTCGACTGGCAGGGTATTTTTGGTAGTTTCTGCTGCCAACGGCTATATTTTTCTGGGGGCTATAAATACCCCATTAATGGCCAGTTCTCCACAAGATTTTTGTGTGTGAATTTTTCCTGACTCTCTAGTGTTTTCACAGCAATCAAAAGAAGTTTTTGGGCTTTTAATTGAACAATCCTTTTGGTGTTTTTGCTAGGGTTTGGAAAATCAAGAAAGGGTTTTTGGGAAAAGATTTTGATTCAACTTCTATATCTTGGTTTCAGTTTTTCCCAAGGATTTTCTTTGTGATTTTGATTTTCATTCCATTGGTTTTCTCCACACTTGAGCTACATCTACTTTCTTATTCTATAGGATCTTTGTGTTGGAGAAAGAGATTGTTTGTGGTTGTTGTTTAGACCACCAAGTTGTAAACCCAATCTTTTCTTGGCTTTGTGTCTTTGGGTGGTATCCCTCAAGTTGTGAGGTGATCCTTGTATTGGTTTGTGCTAATCCCTCAAGTTGTGAGGTGATTGTTGTTGGCTTGGAGTTGTGCCTCAAGGAGGAGGTTGTGTTTGTAAGGAGAGGAGTTGGGTACTCCTTGTAATTGTTATTGCCCCAAATCCTCGGTGGAGGTTCCCTTTGTGGGAGTCCTTTATGGACAAGCTAGTGGACTTAAAATCCTTCTGGGTGAAGGTGGGGATGTAGAGCTGGGTGCTCGAACCTCGAAACATATCTTGTTGTTTGCGCTTGATCCCTTGGCTCTTACTCTCTCTCTCTCTCTTTACTTTGTGCCTTGCATCAATTCATATTGTTCATTCATAATTGCTTGGCTTTTTTAAGTGTGCATCTCTTATTTATTGCAATTAGTTTTTAAATTCCGCATTAAGTTCATCAGATTAGCATAATCACCTATTCACCCCCCCTCTAGGTGATTTTTCAATTGGTATCAGAGCCTACGCTCCTGATATTTAGGTTTAACCACCTAGGAGTAAGATCTTGGTTTGCTAATCTTCATTTGCATTTTTATTTGCACTCATTTAGTTTGCACTCATGGATAGCCCTCCTATGTTTGACCAATTTAGACTTGATACTTGGAAGGTCAATATGAGTAGGCATTTAAAATCTCTAGGTCATCTTGTTTATCAAGCCTCCACTTTAGAATCCTTCCCTAATAGTAGTAAACACAAAAAGGCTAATGCATTAGCACTTAGGGCACTTAGAGCATCTCTCAATGAAGATTTATTACATGTTTTTGATCACTATGATTCGGCTTTTGCAGTTTGGAGCATCTTGACATCTCCCGAGCTTCCAAGGATCATTAACAAGATAAAGAGATCTAGGAGAGACATGTCCGATGAGCAATGCCTCATGGTCCAAGGGAAAGACTCCCTTGAGGTACATTCGGATTCTCAACTAGAAGATAGCTCTAGTTCATATTGTCATGGATGCTTTGAAGTTCAATTTGAAGTTCAAAATTTGAATATAGAACTTGCATCTAAACTTGAAAAGTTTATTGAAAAACATAACTTTTTAAAGAAAAGCATTTTGATTTGCAAAAAGAAATGAAGGATTTGTGCTCAACTTTTGAATCGATTTTGCAAGAGAAGGAAGAGATTACTAGTGAACGTGACTCACTAAGATCTCAATTAGACCTTGCCCTAAAAGAGATTGATGTTTTGGAAAACAAAAATGATTTTGATGATGTTGTGAAAAACAATGAGGTTCTGTCTTCAAAATTGGATTTTGTTTTAAAAGATAATCTTGTATTGAAAAATGAAATTGATTTCATTACTAAAGAATTGGATTTGGTTTTGAAGAAAAATGAATCTTTGAAAAAGGATATAAATTCTCATGTGTGCCATGCTAGTATAGCTTCTTCTTCTTGCACACCTATTGCATGCTCCACTTTATCTTCAACTATTGAAAATGACATAAATGTTTTGAAGAAAAGTGTTGATTGTTTGGGCTCCACTTTGAGCCAATGTAGTTTAAATCATACACGCTTGGAAACCTTAGTTCGTAAGAAACAAGGTCCATTTTTACATGTACACCCTCCATGGCATACACATGCTTCCCACGGTCACCACCATTACATGTATGCTCATGTGTACACTTGTACACATTGTGGTCGAAAAGGCCACCTTGCTAGATTTTGCTATGATCGTTTACATATTGAAAATTTAGCAAATAATCTTGTTTGGGTTAGGAAAGATACTAACCCCTATGGACCCAAAAGAAAATGGGTACCGAAGATCACCCATAAAATTTTTGATGTAGGTGTGGGCTCTCGCATCACGTGAGAGTAGCGGTGCCTTGGAGTGGATGCGTTCCGTGCTTAAGACAAAACAAATTTGGATGCATTACTTTCAAGGGGAGTTTGGTGGAGGAGGACCACCATTGGTTTGGAGAACTAGAGAGGTGCCTTCATCGGTTTTGGTATCAATCTCTAACTCCCGTTTTTTATTTGCATGCCCTTCATGTTCATCTATTTATAGCATGTCTTGTTTTATTGTTCATTATGCTTATGCCATGTTTATTAGATTAGTGTTATACATGTTTAGTTACTTGAGACACCCATGTTTTATATGGATCTATATTTAGTGTTCTCACCTTATTTAAACTAATATGTATGCTCTAGATCTAATGCACATGCATCTTCATAATGATCATATGGATGTTTTATGATTTTTGTTTTGATGATTCATGTTTAGTGTGTTAAATGCCTTGATTATTAGATCATTGACATGCATGTATAGCTTTTGAGATCACCCATGTTTAGATAGACCCATTTGTTGTGTTCTCACCATTGTTTGGCTATTATGTATATCATGATTCTAATAGCATGTGGATTTTCTTCATGATCATTTTTATGATTATCATGTTGATTTATGTCTAGTTTTATGCCCATGTTTTGGATATACGTTTAGATGTTAGTTTTCATTAAGACTAGGATTTATACTTGTACTTAGAATGGGCCACAAGTAAATCTTTTTATGTTTGTGCTTGAATGCCTATTTGTACCCATTAGATGTGCTAGTATAGTCTAATTTTGATGATTCATGCATTCTAACTTGTATTCCTTATTTTGAATATGCTTTTATGATCATGTGTTTTAACTTCATGTATATGTCTATCTTGTCCAAACTATTGATTATACATGTACATCCTTGAGCCACGTGCCTTCATGCATATACTTTTGTGGACTCATTATGTTTAGGATATGTATGTATACTTTAGTTTTTACATGACATACATATGCCTTGAAGTTTAAATCGTTTTGATGATTTTCATGTTTTTAGGTAATTTCTATTGGTAATGAAAATCTAGTCTTTCATGTTTTCATGTTTTCAAGGAATTTCATATGAGCTTAATTGAATATTTTCATGTTGATATGTGTCACATTATACTTGTACACTCACTTTATTAGTTTACTCATGATTTGTTTTCATGAGACTATGATATGGGCTTTATAGATTTTGAGTGTTTAGTGATCATGTGAATTACATGTGTTTCATGAAAAATAATTTTGTTTTATTCCTTACTTGAAGGATTTCATACTAGTTAACAAGATTTCCCATTTAACTAGCTCGTATTATTCTTATGGTAGAGATTTTCAAATATACTACATTTTCAAATCTATTTTTGAAAACCCCTACCTTTATGGGTGGTTGGATGGGAGATCATGTTTATGTATGCTTTAAAATGAAAATCATTTAAACTTGAACCATGATTAGGAGGTATAGTTATATGAGATATACATTTGATCTTATTGTTATTTCAATTGGTATCATTGAATTCTTTCAATTGGTATCAAACTTGACATTTCTTGTATACTCATATATGTTTGTATGTATATATGCTTTCAATTCCAAGAATATCAATTTCTATTGGTAACTATTTTTCATACATATATATGTTTTATTTGTGCTTATTATATCCCTATATCTTTAAGTACAAAATCTTGTTTATGCTAGTGCTTGAGCTTCAATTTTGTTTCAATTGATTACTTGTAAATTGGTATCAAGCCTACGCATTGTTTTAGTTTGTATTTCATAAAGGAGGAGAAAATTCGTATTTCATCTTTCAATTAGTATTTGTTTTTCACTCCCATACTTTATGATTGAAAATTTAAATTTGGTATCATATGTTCAAAATGAAAGATATTTACAATTGGTATCAAAATTTTTGTTTAAGACATTCAAAATTTATTATGTTTAATTTCAATTGGTATCAAGATTTTCATGTGTTTTGCTTAAAATTGGTATCAATTTTTTTTTTGTTTGTTTCCTTTCAATTGGTATCAAGATGCTATTCTTTGACGTATTTTCAATTGATATCTTAATTGATAGTCACCCCTATTTGGTTTTGTTTTTGTTTTAGACAAAAGGGGAGAACATTGTTTTATTGCTTTTAACCCCTCATTGATTCATTATTTCGAACAAAAAGGGGGAGAAAATTTATTGATTTGGTTCTACTTTTACCCCTTATTGATTGTTTCTTTGTATTAAAAAGGGGGAGAAGATTTTGTTTTGTTTTGGTTTTTACCCCTTTGTTGATGATTGACAAAAAGGGGGAGAAAGATCTTGAGTTTATATATGCATGTTTATGTTTTGCATCATATTAAGTTTAATTTAGTTTAATTTTAATTTGTATCTAGAGTATCTAGAGCATGTTTTGTAATAGGTTTCTAGAGCATGTTTTGTTTTAAACATTTCATTGGTATCTAGAACCTTTTATTGTTTATGCATGATATGCATGTTTCATGTTTCATGTTTAATATTCATTGCATATTTATTGTTTATTTGTTTATGCATGAGTTAAGGGGGAGCTTCTTTGAAGCTTAACCTTAATCCATGCATATATAACTCTATGAGTTTTGTCATCATCAAAAAGGGGGAGATTGTTGGCCCAAAGGCCTTCCACTCTAGTTTTGATGATGATTAACTCATGTAGTTATGTGTACTAATAATCTTGTGATTTTAGTTTCAGATCATTAATCAAGTTATTAGTAGGTGATTAGCTTCAACAAGATGATTTGGAAGCTTTCACATGTTGATTCAAGAGCCCGAGCGTCAAAGATCATATATAGCACTTGCTCGGTGGATCAAAGAGTTTTTGGATCGAGTCGGCTTGGAGATTGCGCTCTACAAGAAGACTTCAGTACCATAGTTTAGTTTTGTATTTAGATCCAAATTGTAAAGATTAGAATAGTATGATATGCTCAAATTCACAAAACACACACGTTTCATGTTTGGAATATTGGTTTTCGGTTTTTCCGTTTTTGGTTTAACCGATCTTAGTTTTCATGAATAGATAGTTCAAAACAAGTTTACATGGTTTAATGTATATAAGATTTGTTCTATATACATGCATGCTTCAACATCCTAGACAAACTTAGTTTTGACTTACTTATTCATGTGTTTTATGTTTTGATATTTTTAACAAAACATATTTTGGAATTAAAGTCAAAAACATGGATATATATATGTTTCATATATATAGGATTATATCCATATACATCATGCCTAAATGTTGTTTAATATCATGTTTTTGTATTTGGATAAGTTTTGGACAAAATGTATTTTCTATTCAAAAATCCAAGTTTTAGAAAATACATGTTTTGGTTTTTGATAAAAATGATATAACACAAAAATAGTTCAAATTGCTTGATATTTGAGTTGAAATTTTTATCACATGTTTATATATCAGTGCAAAATGATAAAACTATTTTGGGGATTTTTAAGTAGTTTACAAGAATTTATTGGATATTTAATTCCTTAGTTTTTCTGACCAGAACAGCCTCTGCCAGGCTAGGTCGGTCGACCCGAACGGTCGGCCGCACTAAGTAGCCGGTCGACCGTATCAGTCGACCGACGTGCACGGATACGTGCACGCTGGCTGCCTATTGTGCCGGCCGACCGCACGGTCGACCGAGTGCATGCAGGCTAGTCTCTGTTTGTTTCGGTCGGCCGGGCGGTCGACCGGTAACTGGCAACGGTCAAAATGTGACCGTTGGACGGTCGACCGCACGGTCGACCGGCAGGGTATTTTTGGCAATTTCTGCTGCCAACGGCTATATTTTTCTGGGGGCTATAAATACCCCATTAATGGCCAGTTCTCCACAAGATTTTTGTGTGCGAATTTTTCCTGACTCTCTAGTGTTTTCACAGCAATCAAAAGAAGTTTTTGGGCTTTTAATTGAACAATTCTTTTGGTGTTTTTGCTAGGGTTTGGAAAATCAAGAAAGGGTTTTTGGGAAAAAATTTTGATTCAACTTCTATATCTTGGTTTCAGTTTTTCCCAAGGATTTTCTTTGTGATTTTCATTTTCATTCCATTGGTTTTCTCCACACTTGAGCTATATCTATTTTCTTATTCTATAGGATCTTTGTGTGAGAGAAAGAGATTGTTTGTGGTTGTTGTTTAAACCACCAAGTTGTAAACCCAATCTTTTATTGGCTTTGTGCCTTTAGGTTGTATCCCTCAAGTTGTGAGGTGATCCTTGTATTGGTTTGTGCTAATCCCTCAAGTTGTGAGGTGATTGTTGTTGGCTTGGAGTTGTGCCTCAAGGAGGAGGTTGTGTTTGTAAGGAGAGGAGTTGGGTACTCCTTATAATTGTTATTGCCCCAAATCCTCGGTGGAGGTTCCCTTTGTGGGAGTCCATTGTGGACAAGCTAGTGGACTTAAAATTCTTCTGGGTGAAGGCGGGGATATAGAGCTGGGTGCTCGAACCTCGAAACATATCTTGTTGTTTGCGCTTGATCCCTTGGCTCTTACTCTCTCTCTCTCTCTTTACTTTGTGCCTTGCATCAATTCATATTGTTCATTCATAATT
The DNA here is from genome assembly GCA_038442645.1 of Agave tequilana. NCBI lineage: Eukaryota > Viridiplantae > Streptophyta > Magnoliopsida > Asparagales > Asparagaceae > Agave > Agave tequilana. The sequence continues at coordinate 202,407 of JAVJIF010007172.1, forward strand.
GCTTGGCTTGTTTGAGTGTGCATCTCTTATTTATTATAATTAGTTTTTAAATTCCACATTAAGTTCATCAGATTAGCATAATCACCTATTCACCCCCCATCTAGGTGATTTTTCAATATCCCGGTCAAGTTAACATCACACCTCTGACCAAACTTGCTCAAATCGCAAGACAAATACTGGTCAAGTTAACATCACACTTCTGACCAAAATTTTAACTTGTCAGTCCCCTTCAATAGGATGATGAGTCTACTAAACTGCGCAAATCACAGAATCTCTCGGTCAAGTTAATACCACACTTCTGACTAAAGTTGCTCATATGGCAATATAAATCGCCATTAAGTTAACACTATACCTATGATAGCGATTCTATCGATTTTCCTACCGGAAATGAGACATTCAATGCTAAGTTAATATTACACCTCTGGCATCCATTTCATTGTTACGTTAATACTATACCTATGACAATGATCTTTCCTCGAGCTTTCTGTCCAAAGCCGAGATGTCAAATGCTAAGATAATAAACATCTCTAGCATTTACCTCACTGATAAGTTAACATTACACCTATGACAGTGATCTCCTCGATTTTCTCAGTGAAAACGAGACCTTTCGATGCTAAGTTAAATATCACACCTCTAGCATGCATTTCATTGTTAAGTTAACATTACACCTATGACAATGATGTTCTCTCAATTTTCTCAATGAAAATGAGACTTTCGTGGTGCTAAGTTAACATCACACCTCTAGCACACATCTTTGTCAAGTTAATATCACACCTCTGACAATTCAATTTGCTCAAATTGTAAACCCAAACCCGTTACGTTAACATTACACCTTTGACGGTAAAAATCTTCATGGATCTTCAACAAATCCAATCCCATTTGTCATTCTCCCCATAGAATGACAGGTCTACTTAAATTGCGTAGATCACAAAATCAACGCTGTTATGTTAATACCACACCTCTAACAGTAACTTTCATTCCATTGATTTCCAGCAGAGTACTAGTCATGTTAACACTAAACCTCTGACGATAGACTCTGGCATAATCCCTAGCGGGTCAAACTCCACTTGTTATTCTCATCAATAGAATAACAAGTCCACAAAACTTGTTCAAAACACAAGTCCAGATCTCACTGTCAAGTTAACGTCACACCTCTGACAGTAACCTTCTAAAATTCCCCCAGTAGAGTTATTTAATTTGCTAAGTTAATATCACACCTCTGGCAATTAAAACTCTTTCAAAGTAGCTTTGGGCGTGAACTTTGCGTCTCAAGTACAGAGCCGCGTCTCAATGAACTTAAGAGTTGCGTCTCAACAGTAAGTAAAAGCCGCGTCTCTATAGCAATTGAGAAGCACGTCTCTACAACAATTGAGAGTCACGTCTCAATTTTGGTGAAGTTCGCGTCTCCACTTGATCAGTGTGCCAGAACCGCATCTGTGAGAGTTGCGTCCTCCCCCCCAATACAAAGAGTATATCTCTGCTACTATAATCAGTTCAACAATACACTGACAAAGGTAATTGATAACTCCATCAGTTCAATAGTATACCGACAATCAAATTACAACGATCTTTCTTGGAGGCTTCAAGCAGTTCAATAGTACACTCACGAAGACCAGAATCCAGACAAGATCAAGCTCGAGACTGCCTTTCAGAAGAATGCCAGTCTGATTACAAGAAGTCCCAATTCAACTGAAGTCCAAAGTGTTCCGAAATCCATCTCAGTCAACCACGGAGTTTCAAAAATTTTGGAGGGATTTCTGTAGGCTATCAAAAAATTACTACGGACAAATCCTCAGACGCGAACCTCCTAGACGCAGAGGTTGCGTCCTAATGCTAGACGTAGAGGTCGCGTTCCAATGCCAGATGCGGACCCCGCATTCCAGCCTCTGACGCGGAGGTCGCCAGACGCAGACCTCGTGTTTCAATGTCAGACGCGGACCTCGCGGACCTCAGCCAGCTCTGTGTTTCAACTCAAATGCAAGCCTGAGCAGTTCCACGTTCCAGCACAGACGCGAGCCTGTGAGCTCCGCATCTCAACATCAGAGTAAAGTCCGCGTCCAGCGCGAGACCCGCATTTTTTCTATAACTGAGCCACGAACTTGGTCAGTTACACCCCGTTTTCTCTCCACATAATGGGGAATAACTTCCCATTATGGAGAGATTTAAGGAGTTGGTTACACCCCTCCTATTATGGAGAGATTTAAGGGGTTGGTTACACCCCTCCTATTATGGAGAGATTTAAGGGGTTGGTTACACCTCAATTCCTCTATAAATAGCTTTGAATAGCTAGAGAGGGGGGAGAACCTGGAGGAAGGGCTCTTTCGGGACAAAAAAAAGGAGGAGACCTCTCTAAGGGGAGGTAAGGGGACCCATGGAGGGGGACCTCTAAAAAGAGAAGAGAAGAGGCTCAGGGGGAGGGCACCTCTTCTAAAAGGGCTGAGGAGGAGAGTCCTGATGGAGGAATCCAAGAAGCCATGGGCAGAGGAGGAGAGCTACTTTAGCAGAGTTCGGCCTTGAAGCTTTTGTAACCTGAGAAGAGTTCAACTCTTTCTGTTAACTTGCTAAGTTCAAGTTCTTTAAATCTCTTTGAGATTTCATTACTGATAGGAGCTATGCTACTCCATCAGTAGATTCAAAGAGAGGATCCACAAGAGAAACTTGACGTTCGGTCGGTCAACGGAGACCAAGACTCACTCTCCACCGCCACGTGAAGAACCTAACATTAAATAAAGAGGAGAATCAATCAAAAGATTCCCTCTCTTTTGTAATCGGATTGTATCCGTTGTAATCTTCTATTCAATTAAAGAATTTTGTAATTGTGATTTTTCCGACTCGTACACTAACTAAATCATAACTCATGCATTGTTAAAAAATAACCTCCATTTCTGTTACCTTAATCAATTCTTCACATGGATTTTACACTCATAAATTAACATGTGCAGTTCTTTTATTTTCTTCTTCTTTTTTTTCCTTTAGGAAACAACATGTCTAGCATGCAGGACATTGGTTTTTGTTTCTAAACAAATCTAAGAGAGGATAGAGGGTGAGAGAGAGAACGAGAGGAAGAGAGTGTTGGAGGTTCTCACGTCGTCATGATGGTCGGGGAGAGCAGCGCCAGCACGATGACTGTCAACAGCCAGTTGCACCCAACAAGCCTCGACAGGGACCTCGAAGATGGGCTTCAGTGGTCGTGCCATGAGATCGATATTCGGTGGCCTCTCAACTCTGGCGAAAATGCATGGCAACGAGTCCAAAGAAGGAGATAGTGACACCCACAAAGTTCTAACCCCACACCATGCCAAAACAATCCAACACCTCCCTCTCTGCCTCATCAACACCTCAACCTCACCACCATTTGCTGCTATCACTCTGGCGAGAGAGGCCACTTCGTTGCCTCTTGCTGGAATGCCCGAATGTGCCTCATTTGCAACAGCATTGGACACCTCTCATTCACATGCCCCCATTGCCTCCCCTAATCCTCTCCCTGCAGCCGTCTAGCACCCCCACACCGACGAGCACCTCTACCGCAACAAAATGCTCTCTCATAACAATTGCCCTCTTTCCCCCTCTTTCATCAAGCTCACCACCAGCGCACTCCCTCCCCCTTCCCTCTACCAACAAACCACTAATCTCGATGACCTCCATTATAGTCCAATCAGCCACCACAATACTCACCATTAGCCACCACAATACTCACTACCAAATCTGACACTGGGATACTCACCACCCCAATACTAGGCCCCAAGACCACCATTATTATTCTCCCCACCCCTAAACCTGTTCTCCAACATCAATGGCACCCATTTACCTTCCAAAACTCTTGCTAATCATTCAATGGTCATTCCATCATTGTTGGCGTCGATGCTGAAGGTGTGCCGCTTTTCAACACCTGACAGTTCTTGAAGTCACTGACGGCCAGCCCTCCTTTTCAGAGATGGTTGACGACCTCGCCTTGCTATGACAGCTAGTTTGATGCTGGAATCCTCATTGGATATCCTCATCAGAGTTTCTCATACAATTCTCCAATGAAACTTGCACGGCGGCGATGGCGAGGCACGAATTTCATCGAACTGCCATTTTCTCCTTTAAAATCTCTCCATGGACGGTGGATCATCACATTGTTCGCTACCGCTTCAACACTCCGGCATGGATTGCTCTGTCATAGCCCCTCTCTATGGCCTCAACTTGGCCGATATGAGAGCTGTAGTCACGAGTTTTGCTGTTGTGCAAAGATTGCACTTCCGAACGTGGCTATGCGATGATCTTGAGGCTGCCCTTTTGCAAATCAAATGCCACAACCTCGACACCTTCCCTGAGTTCATTGATCTCCATGTTGACGGACTTATCAACCCAATCATCGTTGACATCATCGATCCATCTCTACACAACCGCTCCTCCCATTGTCGCGGTCGTTGGATGCACGGTAAAGTTAAAGGTCCCACGGCTGACACATCGCAGCTCCGCAACACCCTCCTCTGCCTCCACCCTCTCCGTCTCCACCTTCTCTACCACATCCATCCCCGCCACCTGTCATCCATCTTCCTCTGTTGTCGCCCCAGCACCATAAAAATCCTCCACAAAATCCGTCACATCCTCCCCCTGCCACCTGTCATCCGCCTCCCCTACCGCCACCTCTCACCCACAAACCACTCACCTAAATCAACTCCCTTCATCCCCCTCGCTCCCTCCTCCGCCCCCTTCACAACCCCTAATCACCGCGCCATCTCCTTCCATGCCACATCCTCCTTTGGATCTCGATCCCTCGATGTCGTTGCTGGCCTCCTCGGGATTTGATCCCTCCACACTATCTGTGTCACATCAATCCCTCCTCCAACTACCACCACTCAGCCTTACTTGACACAATACCCCTCCCCTTCACCACTTCGCCACCGTCGCTGCTGCCTCTGCCTCTGTATCCTCTCGAGACTCTCCTTGCAACCACTAGTTCTCAGCCCAATTTCTCTCAATCCTCCTTTATTATATGGTCCACGAGATCCTTATCCAACCTAAGGGATCATTTAATTAATTTTATTAATTCAAATTCAAATTCAAATTTGAATTTTTGAATTCCATTCTTGGGCCGGAGCCCTTATCAGCTCGGCCTTCTTCCCTAGCCCGACCTGTCCCCTCCCAAATCTAACTCGTATCCCCTCCAACCCGACCACCTTCCCCCTTAAATTAATTCATCTTCCCACCACCACTGCCTTGTTCTTTCTCGCATCTCAGCTCGTCACAGTGCCACCACCACTCCCGTCTCTCACTCTCATTTTTATCTCCCCTCCAGCCTCTTATACTAACGCCTCTCCTTTACTCAACTACTTGACTTCAACCGCCACTGTCTACTTTGTCTCCCCCTCATCAGCCATCATCACCCTCGCCAACCCAAACTCCTCTCTCAATGTGACTCTCAACTTTCCTCCCCCATCTATCTGCTTATAACCTGCCAACGCCAGGCTTCCCTCCCCCTCAACCCAAACCTCCCTTACCTCTTTACCTTTCCACTGAGCATTGATGACTATGTACTGTGACACCGTCATTCATTCAGTGCAACGAGAGGTTAAGTCTCAATGGATGAGAGAACTCATAAAGCTAGGTAGTATAAAGCTCTGGAATCCACAACTGAACTCTTTGCTCACATGACCGTAGCCGACTACATCCCCCTTGGCTTAGTTGTTATTCCTAGTGGACCAACATTTTTTTATCTTCACTGATGATGAAATTTCTTTGCTTACAACATAATGATTATACTATACCCAATATCCCCAAGCAACCATCTCTTACCTCCCAGCCTTGAGATGAGTCGATCCTTGCATTGATATGCTCTTTTTGACTATAAAGGTTTACAAATTTTGATGATTAGTTTGAATTGAAATATAAGGGGATTTGGGGATCTTGATAAGAAAGTAAATGTTCGTGATTTGATCTATCTCTTCGTTTTTGATATTATGCCTTTTTAGAAACAAAACTTTACTCTGCTACCTTCCATCTCCTTCATTCTATAGGGGGAGTTCAAATTAATGAATGGGTGATAATCAATGCTATTGGTGCCTTGAGAGGACAATTTATAGGGTGGAGCAACAAACATTTTGATAAAATCAGTCAATTTTCAACTAGTTTCTCTATCTCGGTGAAATACAAGGAAAGGGTTACACAATTCGCGTTTTGTATCACCTCCATGTATGAGCCCAATGATAAAATACTTAAACCTCTTTTTCTTCATGACCTCCATACTACACATGCTTGGTGTTTGTCAGAGGCTTGGGTTTTGTTGGGAGACTTCAATATGACTAGATTTATGGATGAGCGCCAAGGTTGTGAATGTAACATTAATGATATGCAATTCTTTAATGATCTCATTCAGGATCTTGACTTAATAGACATTTCGCTTGGGGGAAGGTCCTTTACATAGTCCGATATGAGAGCCACACCGAACTTTGCAAAGCTTGACTGATTCCTTGTCTTGAAAACTTGGGATGATGCCTTCCCCCTCTCCTCTTGTAAACTCTCCCAAATACTCTCCCAGATCATATTCCATTTTCCTTCGTACTTCTTTCACTCACCAATGTGCTAATAGATTCCACTTTGAATATATGTGGTTGAAACACTGTGACCTTCGTGATATTGTGGCTAGTGCTTTGTCATTCGTCTCCCATATAAATGTCGCTACTTGCCTAGCTCAAAAGCTTTGCAAGACGAGAAAAGCTCTCACGGTGTGGACTACAACTCAACTTAAGAATGTTAAAAGGCAAAACCTTCATCTCCTTGATGTTATTAACATGCTTGATATTCTCCTTAAATCAAGACCGCTCACTTTCAATGAATCCTCTCTCAAAATGTCATCTCTCAATGAGCTAGCAAGAGTCCAACATTATCAAAAAATTATGTGATGACAAAGGGCCCGTTCTCTTTAGCTCAACTATGGAGATCAAAATTTCGTAAATTTTCACTGTGTTGCTAACACAAGGTATAGCTACAATCTTATTCCACCATTACACCACCATGAGCAAACACTCACTATACATTTTGATGCTTCTAATGTTTTTACTACTCATTTTAATCATAGTTTTGAAGCACTCCATTGTAGTCTTTTGCATGCAAATTATAATATTCTTTATTCAAATTGTGAGTAGTCTTCTCGAGATCTTGAGTGTCCCTTTAATGAGGAGATAAGAGATGTCATTTTGGACTTGCTTCTAGAAAACCCTAGCCCGGATGGATTCCTTATTATCGTTTTTTTTAAATTTTAAGACCTTGTCAAGTCGGATATTCTGCCCAGTCACCCAATTCTTTAATGGCACTATGGACCTCTGATGTCTCAACTATGCTTTAGTTGCTCATACTCCAAAGAAACAAGATGCTTCTATGGTCAATGAGTTTCGGCCTATTAGTCTCTTCAATGCCATTTTCAAGATTATCATAAAAGTTCTTCCAAACTGGCTTCATCCACAAATTCACATCATTATAGACTAATTCAAATCGACCTTCAGTAAGAATAGATACATCCTTGATAATACTCATGAAATTCTTGCGGCTTTACATAAATCCAATATTGAGGTGATTTTCCTTATGCTTGAGTTTGAGAAGGCTTTTGATTCTATTAGTTGGGACATCCTCGTTGAGTTACTATTGGCAAGAGGATTTGGGTAATGATGAATTGGTTAGATTAAATCTTGACTCTCCAGAACAACATCCATCCTTGTCAATAAGAAGCCGAGCAACTAATTCAATATCGTAAGGGTCTTAGGCAATGAGACCCTCTCTCCCCTACCTCTTTATTCTTGTTGCCACACCCTTACATGAATCCTCCCCTAGCCAGCAATAATGGTAGCATTCAAAAGGTTGGCTCATTTACTTAACTGAATGATCTCATTAGCCATCACTATGCCGATGACACCCTCCTACTTGCACCAAGAGATGCTAGATCCCTCATTTCCGTCAAGCTACTACTTTATGCATTTGAGATGATGACCAAATTAAAAATCAACTTTCACAAATTATTTGTTTATAATCTAAGTAGATGTGAAGAGGTGAGCACGAGAGCCACTACCATTCTCAAATGCAACATTGGCACCTTATCATTTATCTATCTTGGACTCTCGATCAAAGTGACCTCACTCACAAGGGAATATTGACAACCTCATATTAAGAAGCTTGAGAAAAAACTTACTTAAAAAGGTAATGCTCTTTCTAGAGGAAGTAGGCTTATTATTGTGAACTCTTCTTGACAACCTTACATATTCATGTCCTTTTACTATCTCCTGAGTGATTCATGTCATTGACCTTATTCATCGTGCTTTCTTTTGGAAAGGCAAAAAAAAAAGTACATGGGGGTTTTGTTTAATAAATTGGCAACATGTTCGCTCCTTTAAAAACTAAGGTGCTTTTGGTGTTTGCAAGCAAGAGAGCCTTCAATCTTACTTTTTGTTCAAGTCATGATGGAGACTTTCCAGTGACAGATGTGCTCTGTGGATGGCTCTTGTTCTTCCTAACTACTATAGAAGAAGAAGGCCCCATATTTGCATAATACTCTCACCTGGCATGTTTATCCTTTTGAGAGGAGTTCTAAAGCCTTCTATGGCTTTTGCATTCAACATCAAAATTAAAGTGGGAAATGGTTGCTTGACAAGATTTTGGCTTGACTATTTGGTGAGTAATGACACCCTTGCTTCCAAATTTCTAATCTATTTGTGCTCGCATTGGATCCATTCACAACAGTGAACACTGGCCTATTTGATAGAATAATGTTTTAGGCTCCCCAATTTAGAAGATGACCATACCAAAATCTCTCGAACAATCTCCTTACCCTATTCCTACCTAAGGAGCTCTCACTGCTCTGGATCTTTGACAATGAAAGCTTAAATAAAGTGGTTTCTTCACCATCAACTCCCTTTATAGAAGCCTCCCTGTTTATCGGGACGAGAATAATTATTTTGGTGGATTTGAACTACATAAGCTCCATTAAAAACCAAAGTGCACATGTGACTCTCATTTTATGAACGCCTTTTAACGGCGGATAATCTTACCAAAAGAGGTATTCATATTACAACATCGTGCTTGTTTTCTGGGGTAAATTTGAAAACTATCGCCCATATTTTATTAGTATTTAGAGTGCCTTATATTCATTGGAGAAGAATTCAGGTTCAGGCGGAGGTGTTACAAGCTTCACAAATCAAACACGGACATGTACAGGCATTGTGCATAATTATTAGTCGACTAATAGGTCCTATTATTCAACTAGGTTTTGGGCTAGTCGACTGAGACTTTGGTGTAGTCGACTAGGCCCTGCAATAGAGAGTTGGGTTCTCAGATTGTGTTATGTTTGGACACATATATTACATAAATATTATTACATTCCTACATATATTTTATAATAAATATTGTAAGTAACTTGTCTTAATGTCCTAATTCATGTAGTGTATGATAGGGAGAATAAAATTTATCCAATTAAATTCAAAAGTTTAGAAAAAAGGGATCAATTCAAATCCAAAGGTTCTACAAGCTATCTTATCTGAAACTAGATATATCAGATAAGATAATATCATCTAATTTCAAGAGAAAAATAGATTATTTGAAGACCCTACCGGTTTCGCTGAGGATAAATGGATAGAGAGAAGATTAATGGATGAGATCAATAATCATATTTGGATATAAGAAGGAAAATCCAAGTAAATTCGGAGCTTTAAATCAATTTAGACTCAGATTCAAACTTGAGATGTTTTATAATTTTTATCATAATTTTCGCTACCGAAACTCAAATCTGATGATTCAAGATGATCCAGAAAGAAGACTTAAAAGACTACAATTCTTATGTTGATCACTCATTTTAATTCTATCATTGGTTAAGTAATATTTAGCAATCAACACGATAACAAGGTACAGATCAGAATTAAATTTCTACATAAAACTCTATATAAATCAAATCAAGTTTGAAGATAAGAGGATGATTCAAATTTAGAAATAGCCAGCTTCTCCTGTCTTCATACGCTTCTTATCCCTCTGATTTTCTCTTATAAATACCCTTATACCTCGAATGTAGAAAGGGCACCACTCCAGAGAGAGATTTAGGTTACTTTAGTTTAATTTTTTTCTTTTCTTTTTCAATGTAATTTTTTTTTCTTTTATTTTATTTTTAGATTAGAGAGAGTTATATGATTAAAAAAGTATTGTAGAGTGACACTATATAATCTTTTCTTCAAGAAGCTTATATTGAAGGTGACAATTAATGGAGGTTTCTCACTTTTCTTCATCGTACTCAATTTGACCAGGCACTGCTTTTATATACTTCTTTCTACTACCGTTGCTTTATATTACTTCACATTTAATGATGGTATGTTAAGCTACAATAGAGGTAAATCTTCTTCCTTTATCTCTTTTCTATTTTTCTTTCTTAGTTTAATTTAACAATTTTCAATCAACCTTTCTCTTTAATTCTTTTTCTTTGAAATTATTTTTCTTTGCTTTTGAATTAACAAAATCATCTTAAATACTCTTCTTTTATCTCTTTTTATTTCTAATTTTTGTACCAACACTTCTTTATCTCTTTTTGTTTCTTTTTCTTTTATAAATAAGATACCAACAATACCACCATCTCTTCTTCTATATCTCCTTCTTAACTATTTTTATTTTCTTTTAAAATGAGAAGAGAACTGTTAAATCTGTTTAGTTAATTAAAAGAAGAAACTTACTATAAAGCTTCCATCGCTGTCTATCCCTGTGGATCATGACGCGTTAGCCTTAGGCTACACGGTATAATTGAGGACCTAGGACTGCTCTAAAGTTTATATTTTTCTATGCAGATTTGGCCCTTATCATCAAATTTTAGCGCTGTTGTCGGGAGGGATGGTAATTTTTATTTTTTCTTAATTTACTTTAACAATTTAATTTTTTTCTTCTCTGTTTTGATGTAAAGGGGCTAATTAAAGAAAATTAGGAGCTACATTCGACATATTGCTACTCCGTGCCTCTGCCCAAGAAGGCAGCGCATCAGAGCCCACAACTATGGTGAACTACTAACTGTGTTTCGTATAGATTGCTTGATTTTTAGGGATTTAAATCCCTGCAGTTATTAGTTTATCTGTTTAACTCACTCTGTACATGTTTCTAATCAACAGTAACTTATTGCTTTGTAAATGCTAAAAATGCTTAGACTCTTGCATCTTAGGTCATCTGCCTATTTCATTTCCTCACATTACTGTTGAAGAGTGCTGTAGAAAAGGTGCATCTATATTGCATATAGCTTAGGAAACACACCTGTATGTTATATTGCTTGAGTGTTATTTTTCTATATAATTGCACACGAGGGCTAAAATAATTTAAGGGCATACCCTTAAACAAGATAAGGTCGGCAAGTCATTGCCCTTCCTTATCCCACAAACCATCTCCTCACTCACTAACCCAGCCTAATTTAAAATTGAGTAGACGTTGGCCCTAGGGACCTCTCGAACTGAAATAGGGATTGTCCTAAGGCGGAATTTGTTAGAAGTTGACTCTTGCCAAATCAGTGTTGAAGGTTAAGGATTGAGGGGTGAAACCCCAAAGGCTAGTTGTAACGCCCTGATCCGGTGGGGACGGAGACCTTACTGCGACGTATATACGCAGGTCAGAAGTACACTCACGTATATACGCTAAGAATCAGTACATGCAAGAATCAGAGTACGGAAGCACAGTGGTAATATACATTCCAGCAATAATAGCACAAGTACACAGTTATCACAGGTATGATATAATATCTTAAGAATATATGATCACTAAGAAGCAAAAAAGTAGGATGTACAATATGAAATATGAGAAAGTACTCACGAGTAGTAAGATGAGAATCTCGCGAGCCGATCAATGAGAGGCTGGAAGAAGGAGGATCCAGATAGGCAACTGCTAATCCACGCTTCAGTTGCACCACTCTGATCAGGTATAGCAAGGCCACAGTCCAGACTCCAGGATCTGGACATGAGAATCCAGGGTTATCAGATGCAACCTACGAGTACATCTCTTTGGTTGTTTGATGCTTTATTATCATCGTTACATGCCTAGTAACTGTTATCCTGCTTTTTATACATAATGTATAGACATGCGAATTGATATATGACACCAACACTGATTGTTATACTTGATACTTATCACGCCCTGCTTCCCAAAATATGTGAAAACGGAGTAGCGACGAGAGTCGGTGACGTATATACGCAAGAAAAATACCCCACGCATACACGCTAAGCACAAAGTAACCTGAACAAGATATAAAATCTACTATGATAAATTAAAATCACTGCAATAACACATATAAATGTCCACACTAGATAACAGATGAATAAAGGAGTAAAATAAATAATGAGTCCAATATATCAAGAATCAAGGAAATGATAGAATAAAAGAAAGTAGGAATATCAGAAATCAAAAGAGAGAACTCAAGGCTCCTCGCAAAGCGTACAATCACACAAACACCTTAAAAATATAAGAAAGTGTCCAAAATCCTGGACGTGCGAATCCAGGGTCGTCAGAAGCAACCTAATGAGTGTGTGTGTAAAGGAAAAGGTGTTCGTGCATAACAACGCAATCAATAACAACATGATAACTGAAATGAAACATAACAAAATAATCAATGTTAAGAACAAAGGTATGAACAATATATAATTGGTATCCTGACCACTAATGTCAAGACGTGTAACCTAGCATATGTCACTAGTTTAGTATACAATCTAGTCATGTGTACAATCATATGTCTATCATAATTATATATACGTAAAGTCGGGTGATCACGGTCAGTCACAATACATTACCAGTTTATCATTATTAATTATGTTAGCGAACACCAATTGCCACATGTAATAGACGCATCCCATACTACGCCTACTACACATGCCAATCGAGATCCTCAATTATTGAAATTGATCGGTTGGAGACATTATTTGTATTTTAGGTGGGCCCCGTGCATACCCGGGACCACGGCCAACACTCCTGGTGCTGAATCAGGACCTACCGCAAGGTAGTCAGGAACATGTATAATAGGTCGGGTACATGTATAACATGTATAATAGGAACAGGAACAGGATAGGGTGCCAGTCACCCTACAGGAACCCTGCAGTGGAACCCTCTTTTGGCTGAGCAACCTATATCTTAGGTCCACCCAAAATACAGACGCTGTCTCCTCCATCAATTTTCCCAATTCCAGTGTAAGTTGTTTAATGTCATGTTATTAGTTTATCAAGACTATTTAATGTGCATGTTACTTAGTCACTGGGATAACTCGGTGATAATCCCGGTAATAATGTCAACATGTGTAATCAGGATGCCAGTATAACAAGATATATAATGTCAGTGAACAGGACACCGGTATAACATGATATGTAACAAGTATAACATGAGTGTGTTGTTACCATGTAACAATATTTTTCAGTAGTTAAGTAACATGGACAATAGAAGTAGATATCATGTATAATCAATCAAGTTTTCTAGGCAAATCTCGATATTTAGGATGAGTAATGACCTGCTGTCATGAATAGAATAATCCGGCAAAGTATATAATCAACTCAGGTCCTCAAAGTCATCGACATATTTATCCTCTAAGTCACTAATATATCTGAACCTCAATAACTGAAATAAATACAAGTTCTGATACATCCAATCAAATCCTTATATTTCAATTCGATCAAGATTATCACATACTCTCACTCTACCCAGGTCAATCAACTCTGATTCTCTAAGTCACCAACAACTGAGATCCAATAATAACTGTTATCAAATTCTGAATATATATATTAACACCGATATCAATAAAATCACACTCATAATAACTCAACCTCTGTAAATGAATAACTGTTGTCAAGAACCAATCATGAAACACTGAATATATCCTCGAGATCAACAACAAATACCGAGTTCACAATTAAAGAATGGAATATCCTCACAACCAGACTTATCCAACTATAATTAAGATCATAACTAAAGAATGCAACATCCTCGATCACATAACATCTCAATCATCTCTACATCTAATATCCATCGTGAATCCATCGAAAGAATACGAAGTTCATGTCAACTCCCATTCTAACTACGGTATACACAAATCTAAGTATCAGTAAAACAGTTTATCAATGAAGCAACGTCATATCTAATACGTCCTCAATATCCCAATGAGTTCTGGTCAGAATAATCACCAAATAATTTGTCCGACAATTACTTCACATGTATCTCTAACCTCAATCAAGAATCAATCAACCTCAAGATCAATATGTTTATATTCTATGATTTATCACCGCTAGGTCAGTTACAAGGTTAAGTCCGGCTATGGTAATCAGTACTAGGCCTAAGTCAACAATGATGATTTACCAACACATGAAATGATTCAAGCTCATATCGACTACGAAAATAAGGTGAACAACCACTAATGTCTCATGAAGTGATATAAGTAATCAAACTGGTAAAATATAACAGAAAGTCACATGAAATGATAAGTGTAACATGTAAATGCATACTGACAACGGTAAATACACAAGAACAGACACTTACCACAAAATTAAATAATACTAACATACTCAATGAGAAAACAAAGAACACTCACCTGAGCATGATCACAATCCAAAGCACTGAAATTCTAGGATCCCGATAAATCAACATAAATTATTTCAACAGAAATTGTTAGGATCTTTTATTTTATTTTACTTTATTTTTTAATCTTGATTAATTAGCTTAAGGTTAAGAATATGATCCTCTGGATTACATGAAATTAATAGGTTTAATTTGTCTAATTTTAAATTTTCTTTTGTTGGGTTTTTAAAGGCTTTTTAAAATTAAATTTCTTAACAGGTTTGGATTTACCATTAAGTGAAACTAACTTTAAAGGGAATAATTTGATTTAATTTATGTTGCTATTCCTCTAAAAATTTTATTATAGAAAGTAGAAGTATTATAGACTTTTATTTGTATTTTTCACTATTCTATTGATATTTTTATCTAATTATTTTAATATTAATTCTTCTTTCTTTCTTTCTTTTTTTTCTTTCTTTTTTTTTTTTAATACACATGTATGTAGAGGCCAAGGCCCAGCCCAGGCCCAGGCTAGGCCGAACCAGCGCAGGCCTAGGCATGGTCTGGGGTTTATCTTTTTTTTCTTTTTTTTTTTTAAAGCAGGGCCCAAAGGCCTGTTGGCCAAGCCGGGCCAGCCCTGGCCTGGGCCAGCCAGGCCAGGCCAGGTCTGCCGCGGCCTGGGCCACTCAGGCGAGCTGCTCTCGGCCTGGTCGAGAGTAGCAACCAGAATTTTTTTTTTGGGGGGAATCTTGGATGTAAAATTATAGGAAAAAAATTATAAATGAAAATATGAGTTGGTATTATCTCACATGTATTTTAGTTAGATCTTTTATTGGGGTTTTTATGTATAAAATTATTCATGGAGATCATAGTATGAATATAATTTTAATAAATTGTCAAATAAATTGTGAGAAGATAAATTACTTACTTGGTTTTGACCTCCCCTAGCATCTTCCTCAATCTCTGCACTTGAAGATCCTTTTGTTCATAATTCGCTTGAAGAGAAAAGAAAGAAGGAGGTGGGAGAGTTGGGTTTAGGGTTTTCTTTTAAGGTAGAAGAGAGAGAAAAAGTTTGGGTCTTTATATAGGTTATTAGATATTTTAGAAACTTGAATTCCAGTTAGGTTTAAATTGCTTAATTTAGTAGTTAGGATTAAGATTTTTTAAGGTCATGATTTTGAAAATAGGATTTGGATTAAGATTAGGATTAGGTTTGGGTTTTGGGTAAGGATCTCAATGGTAATGGGTTATGGGTTATATTTAGGCTTTAGTTAAAAGAAATAAGTAATATAAAAATAAGAAAATAGAGAGTGGGTTTGCGGGCTTAGTTTTTGGGCTTAAAGAAAAATAGAAAAAGTTAAAAATAAGGAAGTGGGCTTGGCTCATGTGGGCTTAGCATAAAAGGAAAAGAAAACAAAAGAAAAAAGAGAATGGGCTGACCTTATTGGGCTTGAAATGAAAATAATAATATTACCCATTTATAATAATTTAAATAACTAAATATAAACAATAAGAGTCTACAAGTAAAAAAAAAAAAAATAATACTAATAATGATACTAAATCAAGTTAATTAATAATAATAAGATAAAAGGTAGAATTAGGTAAATATTTTAAAATAATAATATGATATTATTAAATATGGGATATTACATTCTACCCATCTTAGCAAAAATTTCGTCCTCGAAATTTCAATAAAGTGGGGAAATGAATAGAAGATAAAAGTTAAGAAATAGATATTAAGCAAATTGAGAAAATAAAAAGAATAACTGATGTTGATATTGTCTTCTCGCCTTACACGTCGCTTCTCGGTACGTTATAAGCCTACCACGCTTTCGCTGCGCGCTCTGACTTTTATTATCGATCAGGTCCAAAGGCCAGGTCCAAGAGTCAAAATCAGGAGAATAGAACAGAGATGAAAGATAAGAATCAACAAGAAAAATATGGATCACTCCAGAAGGAATGTTGAAATCTGATACATCAAGAGATTTAAGAGATGGATTTAGAACGGAAGGATGATTGATTCTCAAGTGGACTCAGTATCATCATGTTATAGTATGTGTTATATTGTAGTGTAACTATAACTTGTTTCAAGTTACCGGTAAGAACATATTTATTTTTATTTCAAACCTGGCTATCATACCAAGAAAACCCTATCACGCCCTACTTCCAAAAATAAATGGAAATGGAGTCGCGATGAGAGTCGGCGACGTATTTAACGAGAAAAATACCTCACTCATACACGCTAAGCCTAAAGTACCCTGAACAAGATACAAAATTTACTTTGATAAATTAAAATTACCGCAATAACACATATAAATATCCACACTAGATAACAGATGAATAAAGGAGTAAAATAAACAATGAGTCCAATATATCAAGAATCAAGGAAATGATAGAATAAAAGAAAGTAGGAATACCAGAAATCGAAAAGAGAGAACTCAAGGCTCCTCGCAAAGCGTACAATCACACCAACACCTGAACAATATAATAAAGTGTCCAAAAATCCTGGACGTGCGAATCCAGGGTCGTCAGAAGTGACCTAATGAGTGTGTGTAAAGGAAAAGGTGTTCGTGCATAACAACGCAATCAATAACAACATGATAACTGAAATGAAACATAACAAAATAATAAATGTTAAGTATGAACGATACATAATTGGTATCCTGACCACTAATGTCAAGACGTCTAAACTAGCATATTTCACTAGTCTGGTATACAATCCGGTCATGTGTACAATCATATGTCTATCTTAATTATATATATATATATACAGTCGGGTGATCACGGTCAATCACAATACATTAACAGCTTATCATTATTAATTATGTTAGCAAACACCAATTGCCACATATGATAGACGCATCCCATACTACGCCTACTACACATGCCAATCGAGGTCCTCAGTTATTAAAACTGATCAGTTGGAGACATTGTTTGTGTTTTAGGTGAGTCCCGTGCATACCCGAGACCACGGCCCAGACTCTTGGTGCTGAATCAGGACCTACCGCAAGGTATTCAGGAACATGTATAACAGGTCAGGTACATGTATAACATGTGTAATAGGAACAGGAATAGGACGGGGTGCCAGTCACCCCATGGGAACCCTGCAGTGGAACCCTCTTTTAGCTGCGCAACCTATATCCTAGGTTCACCCAAAATACAGACGCTGTCTCCTTCATCAATTTTCTTAATCCTAATGTAAGTTGTTTAATATCATGTTATTAGTTTATCAAGATTATCTAATATGCATATTACTTAGATCACTGGGATAACTCGGTGATAGTCCCGATTACAACGTCAGCATGTGTAATCAGGATGCCAGTATAACAGAATATATAATGTCAGTGAGCAGGACACCGGTATAACATGATTGTAACAAGTATAACATGAGGGTGTTGTTACCGTGTAATAAAATTTTCCCAGTAGTTAAGTAACATGGATAATAGTATCAGGTAGATATCATGTATAATCAATCAAGTTTCCTAGGCAAATCATGATATTCAAGGTGAGTAATGACCTGCTGTCATGATTAGAATAACCCGGTAAAGTATATAATCAACTCAGGTCCTCAAAGTCATCGACATATTTATCCTCTAAGTCACTGATATATCTTAACCTCAATAACTTAAATAAATATAAGTTCTGATACATCTAATCAAATCCTCACATTTCAATTCGATCAAGATCATCACATACTCTCACTCTACCCAGGTCAATCAACTCTGATTTTCTAAGTCACCAACAGCTGAAATCCAACAATAACTGTTATCAAACTCTGAATATATATTAACACTGATATCAATAAAATCACACTCATAATAACTCAACCTCTGTAACTGAATAATTATAGTCAAGAACCAATCATGAAATACTGAATATATCATCGAGATCAACAACGAATACCTAGTTCACAATTAAAGAATGGAACATCCTCACAACTAGACTTATCCAACCATAATTAAGATCATAACTAAAGAATGCAAAATCCTCGATTAACATAACATCTCAATCGTCTCTACATCTAATATCCATCGTGAATCCACCGAAAGAATATGAAGTTCATGTCAACTCCCATTCTAACTACGGCATACACAAATCTAAGTATCAGTAAAATAGTCTACAATGAAGCAACATCATATCTAACACGTCCTCAATATCTTAATGAGTTCTGGTTGGAATAATCACCAAATAATTTGTCCGACAATAACTTCACATGTATCTCTAACTTCAATAAAGAATCAATCAACCTCAAGATCAATATGTTTATATTCTAAGATTTATCACCGCTAGGTCAGTTACAAGGTCAAGTCCGGTCTACGGTAATCAGTACTAGGTCTAAGTCAACAACGGTGATTTACCAATACATGAAATGATACAAGCTCATATCGACTTTGAAAATAAGGTGAACAATCACTAATATCTCATGAAGTGATACAAGTAACCAAACTGGTAAAATATAACAGAAAGTCACATGAAATGATAAGAGTAACATGTAAATGCATACTGACAACGGTAAATACACAAAAATAAACACTCACAATAAAATTAAATAATACTAAAATACTCAATTAGAAAACAAAGAACACTCACCTGAGCTAGATCACAATCTAAAGCACTGAAATTCTAGGATCCCGATAAATCTACATAAATTATTTCAATAGAAATTGTTAGAATCTTTTATTTTATTTTACTTTATTTTTTAATCTTGATTAATTAGCTTAAGGTTGGGAATATAATCCTCTGGATTACATGAAATTAATAGTTTTAATTGGTCTAATTTTAAATTTTCTTTTGTTGGGTTTTTAAAGACTTTTTAAAATTAAATTTCTTAACGGGTTTGGATTTACTATAAGGGAAACTAACTTTAAAGGGAATAATTTGATTTAATTTATGTTGCTATTCCTCTGAAAATTTTATTATAGAAAGTAAAAATATTGTAAACTGTTATTTGTATTTTTCTCTATTTTACTGATATTTTTATCTAGTTATTTTAATATGAATTCTTCTTTCTTTCACTCTTTTTTTTTTTTTTTTGCTTTTTTTTTATACACATGTATGCAGAGGCCTTGGCCCAGCCCAGACCCATGCTAGGCCGGACCAGGGCTGGCCCAGGCCTAGTCCAGGGTTTATCTTTTTTTTTCTTTTTTTTTTAAAGCAGGGCCCAAAGGCCTGTTGGCCAAGCCAGCCTGGCCCGGGCCCAGCCGGGCCATCCCATGCCTAGGCCATCTAAGCTAGGCTTACTGCGGCCTGGGCTGCTCAGGCTGAGCTGCTCTCGGCCTGGCCCAGAGTAGCGGCCAAAAATTTTTTTTTTTTGGGGGGGGAGATCTTGGCTGTAAAATTATAGGAAAAAAATTATAAATTATAATATAAGTTGGTATTATCTCACATGTATTTTAGTTAGTTTTTTATTGGTTCTTGATGTAAAAAATTATTCATGGAGATCATAGTATGGACATGATTTTAATAAATTGTCAAATAAATTTTGAGAAGATAAATTACTTACTTGATTTTGACCTCCCCTAGCATCTTTCTCAATCTTTGCACTTCCAGATCCTTTTGTTCATACTTTACTTGAGGAGAAAAGAAAGAAGGAGGAGGGGGAGTTGGGTTTAGGGTTTTTTCTTGAGGTAGAAGAGAAAGAAAGAGTTTTGGTTCTTTATATAGGTTATTAGATATTTTAGAAACTTGAATTCCAGTTAGGTTTAGATTGCTTAATTTAGTAGTTAGGATTAGGATTTATTAAGGTCATGATTTTGAAAATAAGATTTGGATTAGGATTAGGACTGAGTTTGGGTTTTGGGTAAGGATCTCAATGGTAATGGGTTATGGGTGATATTTAGCCATTAGTTAATAGAAATAAGTAATATGAAGAATAAGAAAATAGGGAGTGTGCTTGCGGGCTTAGTTTTTGGGCTTAAAGAAAAATAGAAAAAGATGAAAATAAGGAAGTGGGCTTAGCTCATGTGGGCTTAGCATAAAAAGGAAAAGAAAACAAAAGGAAAAGGAGAATGGGCTGAGCTTATTGGGCTTGAAATGAAAATAATAATACTACCCATTAATAATAATTTAAAATAACTAAATATAAATAATAAGAGTCTACAAGTCATAAACAATAATAATACTAATAATGATACTAAATCAAGTCAATTAATAATAAAAAGATAATAGGTAGAATCTGGTAAATATTTTAAAATAATAATATGGTATTATTAAATAGGGCATATTACACCAGTGGTTTGGCATAATTAGGCCCGTTGCTTAGGCACGGATATCTCCTACCAATCTTACCCCTACCTGACGATTAACTTGTGGTCAGGTTCTGCAATATACCTCCTGTGGATAATCAACAGTTAGGAGTCGTCTAGATCTATGCTCTACCCTAACATAGGCCAGATTATTCTTTATTTTCTTGTTTGCTTATTTGTTTATTTTTATTTTTTCATTGTGAAAATGGATTATAATAACAATTATTCTGATTATAACTCAAATCCATATTTCACCCCAATCTCTTTTAATTCGGATATTACCAACCAGACATTACATAACTTTAATTTTAACCAACCAAGTTGAAAGTACACCTAGAGGGGGGGAATAGGTGTAAGGCTAATCTAATGACAAATAATACGAATTTAAAATAAATTGCAGCACACTTAGTATAACCAAAGAGTGTAGCCGAATTCCTGGTGAAGGGCTCTGGACTATCTCCTCTAAATTCCTCTAAATAAGAGTTGAGTTGATATGTAAAACTCTCTTGGTTTAACACAAGTATGGCACACAATCAAACCCAAGCATATATATGATATGAACAATAAGATGCAATGCCAAATGAGAGAGAGTTAAGAGATAGTGGATCAATCGCAAATAATAAGATATGTTTTGAGGTTCGAGCCACTGCTCTACGTCCCCACCTTCACACAGAAGTATTTCCACTATATCGTCTACACAGGAAACCTCCACAGAGGATTTGGGTAATACAACCTTGGAGTACACAACTCCTCTCTCAACTAATACAATCTCTACACAAGAGGCAAGGCACAATACAAATCACCTCTACACTTAGAGGGATGGGAACTTAGCCAAACAACAATCAAGCTCACAATAGACGGATAAGGCTCAAAGCCTAACACCACCACAATCACCTCTACACTTAGAGGGATATTAACACAACCAAATACAACCTCCACAATCACCTCTCACTAGAGGGATATCACAAAGTAAAGAAGGTTACAACCCTTGGTGGTCTCCACAACCATAAACCAATTTTTCCTCACAAAACAAGATCCTAATAGATAGGATAGATATGATAGCTCAAGTGTGAGAAAATAAAGAGTTAAAAATTAAAATCACAAAGAAAAACTCTTGAGAAAACTTCTAGATAGCTATAGAAATGAAGATCAAAAACCAATTCCTAAAGACTATTTTTCTTTGATTTTTTCAACCCTTTAAAAACAAATAAAGATAAAATCTTTAAGCCCAAAACTCTTTTAAAAACTTGTTGTTAAACAGTTGTAAAGATGAAAATTTTTTGCTCTCTAAAAACTTATCTAAAACAGCTCAAGAGAGGGCATATTTATAGCCTGTCAAAATCTGCCCGTTGGCAGTCTGGACAGGGCAGAATTGCCCTTCCGGTCGACCGCTCGGTCGACCGGCCAACGATCATTTTTATGACCGTTGAGCCACCGGTCGACCGCCCGGTCGACCGGAGCCTGGAAACATTTGGCTTGTGCACGTCTGTGTACATCGGTCGACTGGACTGGTCACCGACGCCTGCCTCGGTCGACCGTCCGGTCGACCGGCAGACAGCTAGGTCTAAACTTTAAGGGATTAAAAACTTGTCTTTTGCCTTCTAAAAAATCCCATAAAATACACATAAATTTCACAAAAATAAGTTTTTTTTCGATCTTTGAAATACAAATATGTGTGATTAAAATTCAGCACATATTACAAACTATTTGAACCATTTTTGTGATATTGAAATTTAGTCTTTAAACAAAATCGGTATTTCCAAAACTTGGATTTCTGAAATGGAAAACCGTTTTCTCCAAAACTCATGTAAATGCAAAAACATGATTTTGAAACAATTTGAAGCATGTTGTATATGGATAGAATCCAATATACATAAAAGATATTATATCTATATTTTTGACATGAAAAACAAAAACTGGTTAAACCGAAAACCAAAACCAATAAATTTTAAACTTGTGTGTGAATGTGAACTTGAGCATATCAACACTATCTAATCTTTACAATGATCTAAACATACTAAACCCAAACCGAGGTCTTCTTGTAGAACTCCTCCAAGTAGACTCGATCCAAACACGATCCACCGAGCTTGACTTTAACCGAGTACTAGATGTGATTTTGACGCTCGAGCTCTTGAATCAACACATGAATGCTCCAAAACTCCTTTGTTAAAGCTAATTATCTACTAATATCTTGATCAAATATCTGAAACTAAATATCACAAGATTGTTAGTAAACTATAACTACATGAGTTAATCATCATCAAAACTAGAGTGATGGGCCTCTGGGCTAACAATCTCCCCATTTTTGATGATGACAAAAACTCATGGAGTTACATATGCATGGATTAAAGTTAAGCTTCAAAGAAGCTCCCCCTTAACTCAAGCATAGCAATAAAAAATAAAGATATTCAATATATACATAAAACAATTAGCGCATATTAACATATATGCTTTGGTATCAATTGAAAACAAAACACATATCTCTGATATCAATTGAAAAAATAAACATATGCATATAACTGACATAAATATGTATATATAAAACTCTCAATCTTTTAAGGAAATTCATAAACATGGGAAATCATGCATAGACATGCATATATAAAACACAACTTTCTCTCCCCCTTTTGTCAATCATCAACAAAGGGGCATAAATAAACTCAAAAATAATTTTCTTCCTTTTGGTCAAATCAAACAAGAAGGATGTATATGCGATATACATTCATGAAGAGGAGAGACGTAAAGTTAACTCTCCCTGCATACATGTATTACATGAAAAAGAGATGACTAAACCCTAATCACATAACGCATAATATATAATGTATAAAAGGAGATGTGAAGCTCTCTCTACACATGTGTACTACATACCAAAGATAGGTCAATCACTTCAATATGAAATACACTCAACATGAATCTATATAAAGAAGATGCTAAGCTTCCCTTGCATATAAGTAATACAATCAAAACAATGTGTTGAAAAATATATCAATATGTGATAAAGGTATACATCAAAACATTTTGATACCAAATTATGATACCAATGAAAAATAAACAAAACATTTTTAAGCTACAAATTGAAAGTAAACAAAATTTTTAAGATACTAATGCCAATTGAAAATATCTTGATATCAATTTAAAATGTCTTGTAAATCTTGATACAAATAGAAAATGAAACATTGTATGTTTTGATACCAATTGAAATATAAATATACTGAAAATCTTGATACCAAATGAAAGTAACAACCAATTGAAAGTAAAAATCAAATTGTTTTAGGTAAACATAACTTTTATCAGTATAGATACGAATTTAAAATGAAACATGATACCAATATTGAAAATGTTAGCATAGACCAAAACAAAGTATTTTTCATCATAAAGAGTGGGAGTAAGATACCAATTGAAAATAAACTTGATTGAAAGATGCCAATTGAAAGATAAAACATAAATTTTCTCCCCCTTTATGAAATGCCAATAAAAAATAATGCATAAGCTTGTATAAGGTACCAATTGAAAATAATTGACATTAAGGAGTAACTCAAACTTAGCATAAACATAATTTGTGCTTTAAGATGTGAAGATATAGTAAACACAATCAATACACATATATATGCATGAAAATGTAAATACCAATCGAAATTGATACAATTTGAAGTTTAAAGTATATATATATAGAAAACAAAATATGAGTATACAACATGAAAATATCAATTGAGATACCAATTGAAAATACAATGAGGATCAAGTGTATAACTCATAATTACCTCCCTTTCATGCGCACATGTTAAAATAGATTTTCAATTTGAGCATACAAGGCATGGTCGCCCATCCGTCTGCCCTTCGATGGAAGGGGTTTTCAAAAATAAGTTTAAAAAAATAATTAAACATGTTTGAAAACTCTTCCAAAATGAAGAAATACCAACTAGTTTTATGATAATCTTAAAAACTAGTACAAAATTCTTCAAGTAAGGAATAAAATAAGAACATATTCATGAAAACATGAAAATCACACAATCATCAACACTCAATTGGCAATAAAGCTCATCTAAGCTCATGAAAACAAATCATGAGTAAACATCAAACATGAAGTGTAAAAGACATGTAATCAACAAAATCATAGAAATAAGGCATTTAAGCTCAATATTAAATATCTTTATAAACATGAAAAACATGAAAATTTAATTTTCATCAAAATAATTCAAACTTCAAGGCATATGTATGTTATGTCTAAGTTAGAAGTATACATACATATCCAAACACAATTGAGTCCATAAAGAAATTTTGCATGAAACACAAATGACTCAAGGGTATACACGTATATCTTAAAGTTTTGGCAAAATTGACATATACATGAAGCTAAATACATTTTCATGAAAAATATGTACAAAATGGGAAATACAAGTCAAAATGCACGAATCATCAAAATTAGGCTATACTAGTACATCTAATGGATACAAATGAGCAATTAAGTACAAACATATAATAATCAATTTGTGACCCGCTAGTTGTACAAGTATATACACATGTTTTAATGAAAGTTACATCTAAACATATAATCAAAACATGAAATACAAAACCATAAACAGCCAAGATTAATGTATGTTCATTAGATCTAGGATATACACAATAGTTAAACTAAAGTGAGAACACAAAAGTAATAAACCATATATAACAGGGATGTTTTTCAAAGACTACTTATGTATATCTCAAGTCTAATTATCATTGCATTTAACATAATAATCATGAAAAATCAAAACATGCTAAAATCAATAATATAGAAGCATGTAAACTAAATGGGAGTTAGAGATTATTACCAAAACCATTAGGGCACAACTCTATATCTCCAAACCATAGTGGTCCTCCCACCAAACTCCCCTTGAAAGTGATGCATCCAAAAATGTCATCATATAGCTCGTAACGCATCCATCTCAAGGCACCAATGCTCTCACGTCAAGTGAGAGCCCACACCTACATCAAATACAATAGGAGTAGATTTTAGTATCTAAACTCTATTGGGTCCATGGGGGTTAGCGCCTTTCCTAACCTAAACAAATTTATTTGCAAAATTTACATTATGTACTCTATCATAACAAAATTTTACAAGGTGGCCCTTACGTCCACAATGTGTACAAGTGTACACATGAGCATACATGGTGTCATGTATGTGAGCATGAGAAGCATGTGTATGCCGTGTATGGTGTGAAAGTATATGTGGAATTTGTTTCTTTCGAAACATGGATTCTAACCGTGTGTGGTTCATGACACATTGGCTCAAAGTGGAGCCCAAACAATCAACACTCTTCTTTAGCATAGTTATATCATTTTTAATAATGGAAGAAGAGGTGGAGCATGTTACAGTAACACTAGAAGGTGAAGCAATACTAGCATGACAAACATGTGAGTCTAAATCATTTTTCAAGGTTTTATTTTCATTAGAAAACAAATCCAATTTTTTGAAATAGAAATAATTTTCTTTTTCAAAGAATCATTTTCTTTTAAAACAAAAACAAGTTTTGAAGCTAGAACTTCATTTTTCTTCAAAACTTCATCAGAATTATTTTTATTTTTTAAGATTTTATTTTCATTTAGAGTAAGGTCGAGTTGGGATTTTAATGAGTCCCTTTCATTAGAAATTTCATCCCTCTCTTGCAAAGCAATATCAAGTTTCAAAAATAAATCCTTATTTTCTTCTCTCATTTTGAAAGTTTTCCTTTTCAAGAGTTGGTATTTGTCTAATAGGTTCTCACAAACAATATATACTCTTAATTTAAAGCATCGGTATCAACATAATCATCACCGGAAGAACTAGCACTATCATCTAGTTGAGTTTCTGAATTCACCTCAAGGGAGTCATTCCCTTGGACCATGTAACAAGCTTGTTTGGATTCATCCTCACTAGATTCCTTCTCCACAATGTTTGGCATTTGAATCTTTGGAGAGATCCAGGTATTCCACACTGCAAAGGCGGAATCACAATGAGAAATCATACATAAATATTCTTTGCCTAGAGTGCTCCTAAGTGCCTCAAGGGCTTGTGCATTGGCCTCTATATGCTTGCTATTACCAAGATAAGATTTCTTAGTGGCGGCAAGGTAAACATGCATTCCTAGGGTCTTGAGATACATACTCATCTTAAACTTCCACATATCGATGTTAGAAATATCAAACATGGGAGGGGCAAGGTAATCTATGAGTCTGTGTAAATAAATAAGTGTGCAAATGCAAATACTAGATTAGCTAACCAAGATCTCACTCCTAGGTGGTTAAACCTAATATCAGCAGCGTAGGCTCTAATACCAATTGAAAGTACACCTAGAGGGGGTGAATAGGTGTAAGCTAATCTAATGACAAATAATGTAGAATTAAAAATAAATTGCAACACACTTAGTATAACCAAAGAGTATGGCCGAATTCCCAGTGAAGGGCTCTGGATTATCTCTTCTAAATTTCTCTAAATAAGAGTTGAGGTGCTATGTAAAGCTCTCTTGGTTTAACACAAGTATGACACACAATCAAACCCAAGCATATATATGATATGAACAATATGATGCAATGCTAAATGAGAGAGAGTTAAGAGATTGTGGATCAATCGCAAACAACAAGATATGTTTCGAGGTTCGAGCCACTGCTCTACATCCTCGCCTTCACACAGAAGGATTTTCACTATATCGTCCACACAGGACTTCCCACACAGGAAACCTCCACAGAGGATTTGGGTAATACAACCTTGGAGTACATAACTCCTCTCTCAACCAACACAACCTCTACACAAGAGGTAAGGCACAACACAAATCACCTCTACACTTAAAGGGATGGGCACTTAGCCAAACAACAATCAACCTCACACCTCACAATAGAGGGATAAGTCTCAAAGCCTAACACCACCACAATCACCTCTATACTTAGAGGGATACCAACACAACTAAATACAACCTCCACAATCACCTCTCATTAGAGGGATATCACAAAGTAAAGAAGGTTACAACACTTGGTGGTCTCCATAACCACAAACCAATTTTTTCTCACAAAACAAGATCTTAATAGATAGGATAGATATGATAGCTCAAGTGTGAGAAAATAATGAGTTTAGAAATCAAAATCACAAAGAAAAGCACTTGAAAAAAACTTCTAGATAGCTATAGAAATGAAGATCAAAAATCAATTCCCAAAGACTCTATTTTTCTTTGATTTTTTGAACCCTTTAAAAATAAATAAAGATAAAATCTTTAAGCCCAAAACTCTTTTAAAAACTTGCTGTTAAACACTTGTAAAGATGAGAATTTTTGCTCTCTATATAGCCTCTCAAAATATGCCCGTTGGCAGTCTGGAAAGGGCAGAATTGCCCTTCAGGTCGATCGCTCGGTCGACCGATCAACGATCATTTTTATGACCGTTGCGCCACCGGTCGACCGCTCGGTCGACCAAAGCCTGGAAACAGAGAGCGTTAGCTCTCTGCCGGTCGACCACCTGGTCGACCGGGGCCATTTCCAGAGAACAAAGTTCTCTGGCGGTCGACCGACCCGGTCGACCGGTCTTCCAGCCATTTGGCTTGTGCACATCTGTGCACATCGGTCGACCGGATGGTGGACCGAGACCAGACCGGTCGACCGACGCCTGCCTCGGTCGACTGGCAGACAACCAGGTCTAAACTTTAAGGGATTAAAAACTTATCTTTTTGCTCTCTAAAAAATCCCAAAAAATACACATAAATTCTCCAAACATAAGTTCTTTGTAGATCTTTAAAATAAAAATATGTGTGGCTAAAATTTAACACATATAACAAACTATTTGTACCATTTTTGTGATATTGAAATTTAGTCTTTAAACAAAATCAGTATTTTCTAAAACTTGGATTTTTGAAGTGAAAAACCATTTTTTCCAAAACTCATGTAAATGCAAAAACATGATTTTGAAGCAAGTTTGAAGCCTGTTGTATATGGATAGAATCTAATATACATAAAATATATTATATCTATATTTTTGACATGAAAAACAAAACCGGTTAAACCGAAAACCAAAACTAATAAACTTTAAACGTGTCTGTGAATGTGAACTTGAGCATATCAACACTATCTAATCTTTACAATGATCTAAACATATTAAACCCAAACTGAGGTCTTCTTGTAGAATTCCTTCTCCAAGTCGATTCGATCCAAATACAATCTACCGAACTTGACTCCAACCGAGTACTAGATGCGATCTTGACGCTCGAGCTCTTGAATCAACACGTGAAAGCTCCAAAACTCCTTTATTGAAGCTAATCACCTATTAATATCTTGATCAAATATCTGAAACTAAATATTACAAGATTATTAGTAAACTATAACTACATGAGTTAATCATCATCAAAACTAGAGTGATGAGCCTCTGGGCCAACACAAGTATGCCAGATTGGTCTTTTCCGAATCAATATATGCCCAAATCCCAATATTATAAACAAGAATGGGACAATCATCACCACTCTTCACCAAGTCAGTAGGGATACAACTCCGCTGAGTCTTACTATCAACAACCTTACCAACACACAACTTCATATACTCTATACCAAGACGAATCTATAGAAGAAAAATCTTCATTAGAAAAGACTTTTGAAGCCTTCCTTGAGTCCACACAACAAGTACAAATCATAGCAGACTTAAATCTTCCAAACAATTCCCAAATCCAAGATCTTTACTCTAATTTCCAAGTCCAATCACAATAAGAAGAATCTGTTGACTTAGAAAAGAGTATGAAATTCAGGATTTAGTCCCAAAATGATTGTATTCAATTGATTGGTCGCTAATGTTGCATATTTAATATCATATTTCCATACTTATTCTAGAATAAAAGTTTGCATTGTCTTAATTAATTGTTTAATTTATTTGCAGGCCCAATCTTTAAGGAGATGAAGAGAAATGAGCCCAAAGAAGCCACCAAAATTCTGAATTAAATCAGAATTAATTCGCACTCAGTAAATTCGGGCAAAATCAAGAGGTTGAAAACCGGTTGAGAAGAATCCTCTCAGAATCGATCGGTTAAAGCCAAGAATTCAAGGTCATTTCGTCAGAATCCAGGATTCAAACTGAAAAACCAACTCCAGATAAAGTCAGAGGGCGAAACCAGGGCAAAAGTTGCGTTTCCGCGACAATGTTGGGGAGTTAGGGGGAGCGTTTGCTCCCCCGACCTCCCCGGGATCCTGCTTACTGGGTTTTCTGCCTATAAAAGGCCATTCTTTGTGCTGAAAATGGACGACCATGCAGAGTTAGGATTTAGACTATTTTTTTCATTTCTTAGTTTAGGTGTTTGTTTTTCTTTTTCATGTAATTGTAATTTTCATTTATGTAAATAAAAGGAGATCAGACTTTCATCGAAGAACAAGAATGAAGCTTGAGCTGGAGTGACACCGGTGTAAGATTTATTTCTTTTCTTTGATTGTTATGAAATCGAATCGATGTTCTTTCTGTGTATGTACTTCTTTTTAGTCTTCTTCTTCTTATTATTTTCTATTTTACTTTTCTTTTTGGTACAGTTGTCTTCCAAGTGAGTCTAAATGCATCGAAAGAGCCTTGCCGTTGCGAGTGCCACCGACAGCTCATGACGATGGAATGGAGTCTCTCTCTGTATCATTTCATTCTTGAAGTAGTCTTTATGATGTAATGTGGAAGAGACCAATACTCAAATCTTATGGGCTATGTGCTGAATGCCTCCACTTCAAGGTAAAATCGTCGCTGAAGACTCAAGGTAAGCTTTTGGTGAAAAGAAGGTAAGCAATTGTTTTTATTTCTTTTCTTTTATTTCTGTAAATTAAATCACCAACAATACCTCTTCTAAATCATCCTTTTGACTTCCTTGTAAATAATCATTTGTACACAGTCGCTTTCGCCGTTTTCTGATTTTCTCCACTTTCTATTCTACCACTTTCTTCTTAACTTTAACTATTAACTCTTTTTCATTTTCTTAACTTTAACCAAAGAAGAACTCTCGTTTGGTTTTCATTAAGATTTCAATAAAGAAACGTAAACGCTTCTATCGCAAAACCCTCCTTGTGGATCACGACCCGCATAGCCACTTGCTATAGCGGTGAGAATTGAGCACTTGCACATCTTCATTCTAAATCTAAAATTCTGTATTTTTTGTGCAGGTTTTGCTTCAATCAAATTTTGACGCCGTTGCCGGGGAGGGTAACGTTTTTATTGAAATCTGATTTTTTTGAAAATTTTTAGAACTAAACAAACTTTCTTCTCTGTTGCAGGTTAAAGGGCAATCAAAGCAGGAAATTAAAGTTGCAGTAACATATAAGTAGCCTTGCGCCTCTGCTCTAGAAAGCAGAGACCAAGTGCCCTCTGCTATGCCGCGGTTTCGCGGCCAAAGCCGCGGATCCACGGCAAAAAGGAGTGGACTACTAACGTTCTTTTTGCAGGGCTGCTTGCTTTGCAAATTGTAGTTTTCTGCAACTTTACTTTTTCTTATATGCCATCACATAAGCCTGCTAATAATCAACAGTAAAACGTTTGTTGCAAAAGTTAAAAATTGATTAGACATTTGCATATTAGGCACGTATCTTTTCAATTCATTTATTTTTACCGTTGAAGAGTGCTGGAGCAAGGTACGTTCGCATTGCATGTAGAATAGGACTCATCTCTTGGTTTATTTTCATTGCTTTGAGTGATTCTATTTACATATCTTGTACACTTGCACAAACTTATTTTAAGGGCACTAACCCATAACAAGATAAGGTAGGGATTTAATCACCCTTCCTTAGCCCAAAAATCTGATTCCAAGCACTCACTAACCCAAGCCTAACTAAAAATGAGTAGACGTTGGCCTTAGGGACATCTCGGACTCAATTAGGAGATTATCCTAAGGGGAAAGGTGTTGGAATTTGACTCTTGCCAAATCAGTGTCTAGGAAAGGGATTAAGGGCCGAAAGCCCGAAGGTTGGTGGTTATTTAATTAAGGAACGTCTTTGACGGAAAACCTCCCACCAACCTTGCCCTGACCTGGCTGATTAGCTTGTGGTCAAAGTCTGCATTAGACCTCCCGTGGACAGTCTAACCAGTTAGGAGTCGTCTAGGTCATAGGTCTACCCTAACTTAGGTTAGAATTTTTTCTTTTTTGTTTGTTTATTTGTTTGTTTTTCTTTCTTTTTGTTTGTATTCTATTGTGTGATATGGCTTATAATAATAATTTTTCCAACTTTAATAATAATCTATATTACACATCGAATTCTTTTTCGGATATTACCAACCCGGCATATCATAACTTTAACCAACCTAGTGTGCCGGATTGGTCTTATCCGAATGAATATAACCCATGCCCCCCATCGTATGACTATAATTTCCAGAATGATTTCAACTCTTCACAGAGTCAGTGGGGATTCACCTCCCCCGAGCATAATTATCAACCAACTTGTCCTACTTCTCCACCTAGTCCACAATATTTTCAAGATTCATACTCAGTTCCACCCGTCCAAAATAGGAAACCATCAATTTTGAAAATGAGTATGCGTGAGTCCAAACACAAATCCCAAAATCTGATGGACTCACAATTTCACTACCACTTCCAAGACAATTCTTCATCTTTTCATCAAAACAATGAACCTATCAACTATGAAAAGATGCTTGAAGCCATGACTCAGGCTCAAAACACTCGTAATCGTGACATAGATATGATGGTCGAATCTCTACATTCTCACCGTTGGACCAGTTCTAATGTCACTAACCATTCTGTTAGAGCCGAAGAGTCCAGTAGTTTTGGAAATCAAGACTCCATTTCAGAACAACCATTTGAACTTGCCCAAACTCCAAATTTTGAAAAAGATATTGACAGTTTAGCAAGTTATCCTTTTCCTGAAATAGAACTTAAAAATGAATATGATCCTGAACCCCAACTGAGTGATTCAATTCTACTTCCTGATTCGATTATGACTCCGGTATCTTCACCTGATTTCGATCTTTTCCCCGAGTCAACGTTGGATCCTATGCCTATTCATCATGAAATTGAATCCCCCATCTTTGAGGATCATATTGAACTTGACCAATTATACAATTTTGAAAATTCTATTGACAAATTGGCAAGTTCTCAATTTTTTGATATTGAACTCAATGAGATATGTGACCTAGATTCTCAAATCTGTGATCCAGTTCAACTTTCTGAATCAATATTGACTCCTGTTTTGTTACCAAACTTGAGTAATATTTTAGAGTCAGTTTTGATTCCTCCACCTATCATTCCTGAACTGGAATCACCCATATTAGGTCACATCCCATTGTTAGAAAATACATGTGGACTTGAGTTTCAACTTCCTGACTTGGACCCGCTTCTTGAATCAATTTCGACTCCTGAAACTTTACTTGACTTAAGTCACCTTCCTGAGTCGGTATTAGTTCCTGTCCTTCCTGAGTCCAAGTCAACCGTTCTATCATTTCATACTTCATTCTAGGATGAGGTGGTTGACAAATTTGACTTCGAAATTAGTTATGGAATATGGAAATTAGATGGGGTTAAATATTTAATAAAGATCCTTTATGGATACATCTTTTTAATGGGTTATATTAGAGAAATTGTTGGTGGGTTCCTCCGAACCCAAAGAAAAGTCGATTGGGCCGCATTTCGTGGACCAATTAGACCACCACCGGAACCACCACCATAAGGTAACATTTTCCTTCCCTTTCGTCTTTTTCATGCATCTATGCATTAATTCATACATTGAGGACAATGCATGAGATAGGTGTGTGGGAGGGTCTAACATAACTTTTCTTTTTGTTTAAAAAAAAATAAAAAAATAAAAAAATAAACATTTTTCTTTACTTTTAAAAAAAAAAACTTTTGAAAATGGAAACAATATTTTGACATATTTTTTTTAAGAAATTAAGTTAATTTTAAGGAATAGGAAAATCCAAATTAGGATTTCTTATACTTGGTCAAAATAAGATTATTTGTTTGATTTTTAGGGTTAGGAAGAAAATTTGTCAAAGTAATTTAGTCTTGATCTTTACCTTGATGAAATATGCACACTTCATATACTTACACACTTAGGGTTCAAAAACAAAGATTCTTATGCCTTAAAAAAAAAGAAAAAAAAAGATAAATGAATCTAATTATTGATTAGCTAGGTGCTTTGGCCTAAGAAAGCCTTAGTATTTATGCGAAAGATGATTAGATAAGTTTGAAAAGAAAAATATATATAAAAATCCTCTGATTAAGCTGGGTATTTGTACCTAATAAAGCATAAGTATTCACGCCTAAAAGAGGTTCATATAATAAAATCCTTAGTTTTGTGGCCTTGTTTGCTCGAGTCCTTAAGTCCTAGGGGTGTCTTCTCACCTGGTGCCCTAAGACCGTCTGGTTTGGGAGTCATCGATTAAAGGCTCGTTACATGGGCAGATTAGAAAGCCTAAACTAAGGAATAATACCACCAATATATATATATATATATATATATATATATATATATATATATATATAAATAAGGCATAAGAGTTAGAGTTAATGAACCCTTAGTCAAAATTTTCACAGTCACAAGGTGCATATGACTTAGGGTAAAGTAATAGACTAGATGAGAAGTACAATTTGACTCCTTACTTTAATCGATAACAAATTTTTGAATAGAGACTAAGTTTAGGAATGAAAAATTCTGTTTTCCTATAACTTATAGATTGCTTAAATCTTACAATTATATTTCAAATATTTTTTCCTTTCAAAATGCTTTTCGAAAATACTAACTCTTTATTTCCCTTTCTTTATGGATTTTGTGGGTGCAATCCGCTGAAAACCCTCACGAGACAAAACTCGTCCTCTAGGGGAAACCTAGAGGTTTAACGACTTGTTGCACATGCTCAGTGCAATCGCGTGACCTGCGAAAGTGGTCTAATAATCCTTAGTATAGTTTAGTAGTTTTGCTCGAGGACGAGCAAAAGATAGGTATGGGGGTGTGATTGGTCTCTAATGTTGCATATTTAATATCATTTTTCCATACTTATTCTAGAATAAAACTTTGCATTGTCTTAATTAATTGTTTAATTTATTTGCAGGCCCAATCTTTAAGGAGATGAAGAGAAATGAGCCCAAAGCCCAACAAAATTCTGAATTAAATCAGAATTAATTCGCACTCAGTAAATCCGGGCAAAATCAAGAGGTTGAAAATCAGTTAAGAAGAATCCTCTCAGAATCGATCGGTTAAAGCCAAGAATCCAAGGCCATTTCATCAGAATCCGGGATTCAAACTGAAAAACCAACTCCAGATAAAGTCAAAGGGCGAAACCAGGGCAAAAGCCGCGTTTCTGCGGCAATATTGGGGAGTTAGGGGGAGCGTTTGCTCCCCCGACCTCCCCGGGATCCTGCTTACTGGGTTTTCTGCCTATAAAAGGCCATTCTTTGTGCTGAAAATGGACGACCATGCAGAGTTAGGATTTAGACTATTTTTTCATTTCTTAGTTTAGGTGTTTGTTTTTCTTTTCATGTAATTGTAATTTTCATTTATGTAAATAAGAGGAGATCAGACTTTCATCGACGAATAAGAATGAAGCTTGAGCTGGAGTGACACCGGTGTAAGATTTATTTCTTTTCTTTGATTGTTATGAAATCGAATCGATGTTCTTTCTGTGTATGTACTTCTTTTTAGTCTTCTTCTTCTTCTTGTTTTCTATTTTACTTTTCTTTTTGGTACAATTGTCTTCCAAGTGAGTCTAAAAGCATCGAAAGAGCCTTGCCGTTGCGAGTGCCACCGATAGCTCATGACGATGGAATGGAGTCTCTCTCTGTATCATTTCATTCTTGAAGTAGTCTTGATGATGTAATGTGGAAGAGACCAATACTCAAATCTTATGGGCTATGCGCTGAATGCCTCCACTTCAAGGTAAAATCGTCGCTGAAGACTCAAGGTAAGATTTTGGTGAAAAGAAGGTAAGCAATTGTTTTTATTTCTTTTCTTTTATTTCTGTAAATTAAATCACCAACAATACCTCTTCTAAATCATCCTTTTCACTTCCTTGTAAATAATCATTTGTACACAGTCGCTTTCGCCGTTTTCTGATTTTCTCCACTTTCTATTCTACCACTTTCTTCTTAACTTTAACTATTAACTCTTTTTCATTTTCTTAACTTTAACCAAAGAAGAACTCTCGTTTGGTTTTCATTAAGATTTCAATAAAGAAACGTAAACGCTTCTATCGCAAAACCCTCCTTGTGGATCACGACCAGCATAGCCACTTGCTATAGCGGTGAGAATTGAGCACTTGCACATCTTCATTCTAAATCTAAAATTCTGTATTTTTTTGTGTAGGTTTTGCTTCAATCATCAATCCCAAACCAATTGTCTCAAATCTCTCAATAGGCTAGTAGTAAAAGTAAGTCATTTGGTCAACACAATTAATGATAGGAATGAGAAAACTCTACCTAACACATTTTTGACCCTTCCTGATTCTCCTAACTATATTGATGAAGAATGATGGTATCTTGGAGATTTCACCACAAAACTTTAAAATTAACTAACATCAATCCATTGACAAATTGATAAGTTTTCAATTCAATGAGATTTAACTTGAAGAAGAATGTGATATAAATTCTCATTGTCGTGATTTAGTTTCACTTTTTGAATCTATATTGACTCTGGTATTTTTACCCAATTTGGACCCAATTTCAAAGTCAACACTGATTCCTATCCCAATAGAGCTTGAACATGAATCACTTATTTTAGATAGTCACATTTCATTGTTGGAAAATGAATGTGAAATTGAATTCTATGCTTTGGACCAAACCCATGAACCAACTCTGACTCTCGAATCTAAACTTGATTTGAGTTTTATTTTCGAGTCAGTATCGGTTCCTATTCCTTTCATTGTTGAGCCCAAATTATCCATTCCACAAAATCATATTCTATTGTTGGATCAAGGTTTAGATCAATATGACTCCGTGATGATATCCCAAGATTGGTCATATAACTGGAAAAATTTCATGTTAGTATCTTACACGATCCTATTCATATTGGGGAGTATAAAAATGCTAATAAGAAAGGGAACATAAAAGGTGGGTTCTATGAAAATTTACATTATTTAGATTGAGCATAAACGCTTGGCCCAATGATACCACCACCGGAACCACCAACTTAAGGTGACAGTTTTCCTTCCCACTCTTTTTTTTCATGTATTATTGCATTTCATTCATACATTGAGGACAATGCATGAGTTAGGTGTGGGGGAGAGTTTACTAACATGCTAACTTCACTAACTTTAAAAAAATTCTTTCTTTAAAACTTTTTGAAAAGAAAAATAATACTTTGACTTATTTTTATAAAAAATTAAGTTAATTTTAAGGAATAAGAGGATCATAATTAGGTTTTCTTATACTTAGTCAAAACAAAATTATTTGTTTGATTTTGAGGTTAGGAAGAAAGATTGAAAAAGTAATTTAGTCTTGATTTTTACTTTGATAAAATATGCCTACTTTATACACTTACACACTTAGGGTTTTAAAACAAAGATTTTTATGTCTTATATATAAAAAAATATATTTATTTTATAAAAGAAATCTTCTGATTAAGCTGAGTATTTGTACCTCATAAAGCATAAGTATTCATGCCAAAAAGTGGTTCACATAAATAAAATCCTTAGTTTTGTGGCCTTATTTGCTCGAGTTCTAAGTCCTTGGATTATTTTCTCACCCGATGCCCTAAAACCATCTGATTTGGGAGTCACCGACTAAGGCACATTACATGGGCAAATTAAAAAGCCTAATAGAGCTAAGGAATATTACCGTCATAATAAAAAGAAAAAAATAAGGCATAAGAATTAGAGTTGAAGAATCCTGAGCCAAATTTTTACGATTGCAAGATGCATATGACTTAGGGTAAAATAATAGACTAGATGACAAATACAATATTAATCCTTACCTTGATTGAAAATAAGTATTTGAATAAAGAATAAATTTAGGGACTAAGTTTAGATAATCCTATGACTTATAGATTACTTGAATTTTTTACATTAATACTTCAAATATTTTTTCCATTCAAAATATGTTTTCAAAAAAATACTAATAATTTATTTCTTTTTCTTCATGGATTTTGTGAATGTAATCCACTGAAAATCCTCACGATATAAAAATCATCCTCTAGGGTAACTTAAAGGTTTAACAGCTTATTGCACGTGCTAAGTGCAGCCGTGCTTCCTACGAAAGTGAGTTAGGGTAGGTCAGTTTAGTTTTTCTTTTCTCTTTTTTTTGCTCAAGGACGAGCAAAAAATAAGTTGAAATCACCTAGAGAGGGGGTGAATAGGTGACTAGCTAATCTAGATGAATTAATGCGAAATTAAAACTATTTAAGCAAATTAAAAACTATTAAGCTAGACACACCAAGTATAGCACAAGAGTTTAGCCGAATTCCCGGTGAAGGGCTCTGGACTATCTCCTCAAGATTCCTCTAGATAAGAGTTGAGGTGCCGCTACGGCTCTCTTGGTTTAATACAAGTGTGAGCTAACAATCCCCAAGCATATAACAATTAAGCATAAGATATGTCAAGCATATAAAGGAATAAGCAACATAAGTATGCAAGATATAAATACAAGTGAGAGATAAAGAGAGAACAATCGCAAACAAGAGAGATTTGTTTCGAGGTTCGAGCACCCTTGCTCTACATCCCCGCCTTCAACATTATGAAGGATTTCCACTAGAATCGATCCCACCGGATCATTCGGTGCCGCAACACCTACAACGAATTCACACTAGAACTCCATGGACTCACTAGTCCTCTCTTGTTCCCACAAGAACTATACACCGCAAGCACACTAGCTTGCCGAGGCCGCACCTCTATACCGAGCTCTCATTAGAACTCGAAACAATGCGAACCCACAAGTCAGCCTCCTTAAATACAAAGTAGAACACTTAGTGATCTAAACACTTTGATCACCTAAATACACTCTCACAATAACTCTCTTATAAGATATATATAGCAATGGAAAGCTCAAGTGTGTGTGAGAAAACTAGGGATTTGGTGGCGAAAAACTCAAGAAATCTCTTTTACAAAACACGCTTGAAAAACTCTCCTTTTGATATAAAAGTATTTGACTCTAAAACAAGTGGAGATAACCACTTAGAAGTGTAGGAAAAACTATCTTGAAAACCCACTTAAAATCTTGTAGAAGACATTTCAAGGGAAGCCCCTTTTATAGGCTCCCAAAATATGGCCGTTGGAAGCCCACTCAGTAGGTCTGCCTGCTGTCGGTCGACCGCCCAGTCGACCACCAACGGTCGGATTTCCGACCGTAGGGAAAAGCGGTCGACCGTAAACTAGCAAATGATCTAGCGGTCGACCGCCCGGTCGACCGGGGCCATTTACAAAGAGCAGAGACTTTCTATCGATCGATCGTGCGGTCGATCGGCCCTTGCTGTGCACGTTTGTTCACATCCGTCCAGTCGACCGGCAGAAGGCCAGTCCAACAATTTAGGGATTTAAAAACATGGTCTTTTTACCTTCAATAAATTTCCATAAATTCTTATAAATTCTACAAAAATAAGTTCATTGATATACTTTGATATACAAACATGTTTGAGTAAAAAACAGAACATGTTAAAAACATTTTGAACTATTTTTGTAATATCGAAATTTTAGTTTAAACAAAAATCTGTATTTTCCAAATTCAATCTCCAAATTGATAAATGTTTTTTTTTGCAAAACTTCTCTAAATACAAAAACAAGATATTTTAAACACTTTTGAAACTTAGTGTGTATGTATATGATCTACTACACCTATGAGATGAAATATCTATGTTTTTGACATAAAGCTCTAAATAAGTTTTGAAACACATGTATATTTCTAAGCTTAAAAACCGAACCGGTATTTTCCAAAACGAAAACTCTTTTATGAAAACACATATAAATTTTTTGTGTGAGTGTATATGAACTTGAGCAATCCACCAACTAATTTATACTTTATATTTTATCTAAAAACAAAATTTTGACACTTACAAACATGACACAAGTCTTCTTGGAAATCTTCTCTTGAAGGTCTTCTTCTCTTTCTTGACTTGGTCCAAATCTTGATCCAATGTGCTAGACTCCTCTTGAGTACTTGATGTAATCTTGATGCACGATCTCTTGACTCAACATGTGCTAGCTCCAAAACTTTGACTTTAAATCCTTTATTGAAGCTAAACACCAACTAAGATCTCGATCAAATATCTGACACTAATTAAACACAAGATCATTAGTACTATAACTACATGAGTTAATCATCATCAAAACTAGAGTGATGGGCCTTTGGGCCAACAATCTCCCCCTTTTTGATGATGACAAAACTCATGGAGTTATATATGCATGGATTAAACTTAAGCTTCATAGAAGCTCCCCCTTAACTCATGCATAACAATAAACAAATAGATATTCAATGAAGTGCATAAAACTAAACAAAGATATATGCATAAAGAAGGTGAGAGAACATGCATAAACCAAAAATTCTTCTCTCAAAAACCTTCTCCCCCTTTTGGATAAACTTTCAAAATCTTTCTCCCCTTTTTGTCTAAACATAAATAAACTCAATATATGCATAAACTCAATTTCTTAAATATGCATATATAAACTTAAAATAATTCATCTCATTTTTATCAATCACCAACAAAGCGGTGAAAAACAAATCTATAGTAAGGATATATATGCAATATACATTCATGAAGAGGAAGACGCTATGTTAGCTCCCCTGCATATATGCATTACATGAAGAAGGAATGACAAAACTCTAACTCACATAAGACATAATATACAATGCATAAGTAGAGATATTAAACTCGTCCTACACACGTGTACCACATAAAAAAGAGATGTCACGCTCCTCAAGCTCCTCAATACAAGATACACTCAACATGAATCTATATATAGAAGGGATGTTAAGCTCCCCTTGCATATAGGCAATACATATAAAAATATTTTTAACACAAATTTTGATAATACTTAAGTAATAAAACAAATTTTGAGTTTTCATAAATCAACAAATCAAATTTTGAAATACCACTTGTAAGTAAACAAAATTTTTAAGATATCACAAGATTTTTGATACCTATTGAAATTGGAAATTTTTGATGCCAATTGAAATTGAAACATATGTAAATTGTGAAACCAATGAAAGTAAAATCTTTTATATTTTGATACTAATTGAAATATATAGGAAATTTTGAAACCAAATAACATTTTTGATAACAATTGAAATGAAAGGTAAAACATTTTTGATAACAATTGATACCAATTAAAATCGAAACCCAATTGAAATCAAAACATATTGATACCAATTGAAGTATATTTTGATATCAATTGAAATGCCAATTGAAAATAATGCATAAGCTTATTAAAATACAAATTGAGATACCAATTGAAATCAAGATTTAATTCAAGCTTAGCATAAAGATAATTTGTGCTTCAAACATGTAACGATATTGTAAATTAAGCACAATCATATATATATATATATATATATATATATATATATATATATATATATATTATATATAATATATATATATGAAAATAAAAATACCAAATGAAATTGATATTAATAGAAATTTGAAGCATACATATATAAGAAAACATATATGAGTATACTAAAATGAAATAACATGAAGATCATGTGTATAACTCATATTTATCCACCCTATTCATGCAATTGATACAAGATATTTAATTAGACTCCCAAGGCACGGTCACCCATCCATCCGCCCTTAAAGGGTTGGTAGGGGTTTTCAAAAATAAGAGTTTGAAAATATTTTGCATAATTTGAAAACTCAACCAATTGAAGAAAAAATAACTAGTTTAAAGTAATTTTTGAAAAACTAGTTAAAGATCCTTCAATCATGAAAATAAAACATATATATCTCATGAGTCATATTAAATACACAAAAGTTGACACTCGAAATCTATAAAGCTCAAAAATGTACTCATGAAATAAAATCATGAGTAAATAAAAATAATGTGAGTGCATAAAGGTTATGTGATTAGCATAATCATGAAATGTTAATGAGGCTCAAAAATGTCAAACATATGAAAATCATGAAAATTTATTTTTCAATTAAAAAAACTTCAAGGTATATGTATGATTTATCAAAACTAACAATATACATACATATCCTAAACACAAAAGAGTCCATAATATAATTTGCATGAAGGCAAGTGACTCAAGGGTATACATGTATATT
Source organism: Agave tequilana (assembly GCA_038442645.1). Taxonomy (NCBI): domain Eukaryota; kingdom Viridiplantae; phylum Streptophyta; class Magnoliopsida; order Asparagales; family Asparagaceae; genus Agave; species Agave tequilana. Next base: position 244,317 of record JAVJIF010007172.1, read on the forward strand.
TATTAGTTTCGAACAAGAATTGCATATACATGAAGCAAAACATGCACAAAAATAGGCAAAATAAATATAAATGAAGGAATCATCAAAACTAGGTTATACATGTACATGTAATGAGTACAAATAAGCAATGAAGTACAAACATATAAGAATCAAATGTTGCTCACTACTTGTACAAATATTGACACAAGTTTTAATGAAGGTTACATCTAAACAAGTATTTACCATATGAAGCACAATATCAAAACATGCTAAAAAATATTATGTAAAAGCATGTAAACTAAAATAGGAGTTTAAAGATAGTTATGAAACCAAATGCACTATTCTCTAAGTCTCCAAAACAAGGTGGTCCTCCCACCATGCGTCCTTGATAGGGTGCATTAATTGTATATCCATCTAGCCCATGCATCCACCACCAAGGCACCAATCCTTTCACGTCATGTGAGAGCCCACACCGACATCAAACACAAGAGGTGGAGATTTTGGTACCCATTTTCTTTTGGGTCCATGGGGTTAGCATTGTTCGGACCCCAAACATTTTTATTAGCAAAAGTTACAGAATTTACCTTATCATAATAAAACTTTGCTAAATGGCCTTTGCGGCCGCAATGTGTACATTTGTATACTCTAGTATGCACATGTGAATGAGTGTGACCATGGTATGCAAGATGTGCATATGTGTGCCACGGGTGATGTTCATGTACATGTGGAGCTTGTTTCTTTTGAAACAAGATTTCCAATCTATTATGATTAAATGCACAATTGCTCAAAGTTGAGCTCAAACAATTTATTCTATTTTTTAAAAATTGAATCTCATTTTCTCAACAGTAGCATGTAGAGCATGACAAGTATGAGAATCAACACTTTTGTTCTTTTTAGAAATATTTTTCTTTTCCTTTGAAACAATTTTTCTTTTTAAAGAGTTGTTTTCATTCAAAGCAATTTCCTTTTCTTTTCCACCAAAGTGATTTTAGTTTTCAAAGAATTATTTTCTTCACAAATATCATTTAATTTAGAAAACAAGGAAATATTCTCCTTTTTCAAATCTTCATTTTCTTTTGAAATGTTTTTAAAGTTATTTTGAAAAGAATCTTTTTCTTCTAAAATACAATCATATTTCTTTTTCAATCTTTTATTATTCTTTTTAAGCAAATCATACTTTTCAAGAAGTTGTTGACAAAAAGATGCAAGCTCATCATAAGACATGTCAATATCTTCTTCTAACTCGGATTCAGAATTTACCTCAAGGGGGTTATCCCCTTGGACCATGTAGCATAAGTTGGAAGCATCACTTCCATCATCCGAGTCACTTCCCGGATAATACTGCTTTTATTCACCAAGGGAGACTATAGTGTTACATACTACAAAAGCTGAATCAAAGTTAAAAATTCTAGATAAATATTCATCATTTAGGGTTGACCTTAAAGCATGGATGGCTTTTGCATTAGCCTCAAGGAGTTTCCCATTTAAACAATATGAATCTTTAATAATGGTAAAATAAACATGAATACCTAGGGCTTTGAGGTACATTGACATCTTAACCTTCCAAGTTTGGATGTTAAAATATCAAACATGGGAGGTGACATGAAATCCATGTGTGTGTATAAATATTGTGATTAGCTATAAACAAGGATCTTTAACTCTAGGTTGTTAGACCCAAATCAAGAGCACCAAGCTCTGATACCAATTGAAATCACCTAGAGGGGAGGTGAATAGGTGACTAGCTAATCTATTGATGAATTAATGCGGAATTAAAACTATTTATGCAAACTAAAGACTATTAAGCTAGACACACTAAATATAACACAAGAGTGCAACCGAATTCCTGGTGAAGGGCTCTGGACTATCTCCTCAAGATTCTTCTAGATAAGAGTTGAGGTGCCGCTATGGCTCTCTTGGTTGAATACAAGTGTGAGCAAATAATCTCCAAGCATATAATAATTAAGCAAAAGATATATCAAACATATAAAGGAATAAGCAATATAAGCATGCAAGATATAAATACAAGTGAGAGTAGAGAGAGAAATTACAAAAACGGGAGATTTGTTTCGAGGTTCGAGCACCCTTGCTCTACGTCCCCACCTTCAACACTATGAAGGATTTCCACTAGAATCGATCCTACTAGATCACTCGGTGCCGCAACACCTACAACAAGTTCATACTAGAACTTCTTGGACTCACTAGTCCCTCTCTTGTTCCTGCAAGAACTATACACCTCAAGCACACTAGCTTGCCGAGGCCGCACCTCTATACCGAGCTCTCACTAGAACTCGAAACAACGTGAACCCGCAAGTCTGCCTCCTCAAATACAAAGTAGAACACTTGGTGATCTAAACACTTTGATCACCTAAAAACACCCTCACAACAACTCTCCTATAAGATAGATATAACAATGAAAAGCTCAAGTGTGTGTGAGAAAACTAGGATTGATTTGGTGGTAAAAAACTCAAGAAATCTCTTTTACAAAACACTCTTGAAAAACTCTCCTTTTGATATGGAAGTATTTGGCTCTAAAACAAGTGAAGATAACCACTTAGAAATGTAGAAAAAACCATCTTGAATACCCACTTAAAATCTTGTAGAAAATAGTCTAAGGGAAGCCCCTTTTATAGGCTGCCAAAATATGGCCGTTGGAAGCCAACTCAGCAGGTCTGCCTGCTGTCGTCGACCTCCCGGTCGACCGCGAACGGTCAGATTTCCCACCGTTGGAAAGGCGGTGGACTGACCGGTCGACCGTAAACTGGCAAGTGACCTAGCGGTCGACCGCCTGGTCGACCAGGGCCATTTACAGAGAGCAGAGAGTCTCTGTCGGTCGACCGTGCGATCGACCGGCCCTTGCTGTGCACCTTTGTGTACATCAGTCAACCGGAGCGGTCGACCGACTTCTTGCTCGGTCGACCGTTCGGTCGACCGGCAGAAGGCCAGTCCAACAATTTAGGGATTTAAAAACATGGTCTTTTTTTACCTTCAATGAATTCCCATAAATTCTCATAAATTCTACAAAAATAATTTCATTGATATACTTTGATATACAAACATGTTTGAGTAAAAATCAAAACATGTTATAAATATTTTGAACTATTTTTGTAATATAGAAATTTTGGCTTAAACAGAAATCTGTATTTTCCAAAAACAATCTCTAAATTGAAAAATGACTTTTCCAAAACTTCTCTAAATATAAAAAAAGATATTTTAAACACTTTTGAAACTTAGTGTGTATGGATATGATTCACTACACATATAAGATGAAATATCTATGTTTTTGACATTAAGTTCTAAATAAGTTTTGATAAAACACATGTATATTTCTAAGCTTAAAAACCGAACCGGTATTTTTCAAAACGAAAACTCTTTTATGAAAACACATAATAATTTTGTGTGTGAGTGTATATGAACTTGAGCAATCCACCAACTAATCTATCCTTTACATTTTATTTAAAAATAAAATCTTGACACTTACAAACATGACACAAGTCTTCTTGGAAATCTTCTCTTGAAGGTCTTCTTCTCCTTCTTGACTTGGTTCAAACCTTAATCCAATGAGTTAGACTCCTCTTGAGTACTTGATGCAATCTTGATGCACGAGCTCTTGAATCAACACGTGCTAGCTCCAAAACTTTGACTTTAAATCCTTTATTAATGCTAAACACCAACTAAGATCTTGATCAAATATCTGATACTAATTAAACACCAGATCATTAGTACTATAACTATATGAGTTAATCATCATCAAAACTAGAGTGATGGGCCTTTGGGTCAACATAAGTGTGGGGGTGTATTTGGACACATATATTAAATAAATATTATTACATTCTTACATATATTCTGTAATAAATATAGTAAATAACTTGTCTTAATGTCCTAATTCATGCAGGGTATGATAGAGAAAAAATAAGCCTAAAATTTATCCAATTAAATTCAAAGTTCAAAAGGAAGGGGATTGACTCAAATCCAAAGACTCTAAAAGCTATCTTATCTGAAAACTGGATATATCAGATAATATCATATCATCTAAATTCAAGAGAAAAATGGATTGTTTGAACACCTTATAAGTTTCACTGAGGATAAGTAGATAGTGAGAAGATCAACGAATGAGATGAATCAATCATATTTGGAGATAAGGAGAAAATCTAAGTAAATTTGAAGTTTTAAATCAATTTAGATTGAATACTTTTTAGTATTTTAATCATAACTTTTGCTACCGAAACTTAAATCTGATGATTCAAGATAATCCAAAAGATGACTTAAAGGGCTACAATTTTTTTGTTGATCACTCATTTCAATTCTGTCATTGGATAAGTAATATTCATCAATCAACACGATAACAAGTTGCAGATCAGAATTGAATTTGTACAGAAAACTCAGGGTAAATTAAATCAAGTTTAGAGATAAGGGGAGGATTCAAATTCAGAAATAGCCAACTCCACCTATCTTAATATGCTTCTTATCCCTCTAATTTTCTCCTATAAATGCCCTCATACCTCAAAGGCAGAAAGGGCACTACTCCAGAGAGAGATTTAGGTTAGTTTAGTTTAGGTTTTTCTTTTCTTTTTCAATGTATTTTTATTTTTTATTTTATTTTTAGGTTAGAGAGTTACATGATTAAAAGAGAGAGAGAGAGAGAGTTATTGTAGAGTGACACTATATAATCTTTTCTTCAAGAACCTTATATTGAAGGTGACAATCAATAGAGGTTTCCCATTTTTCTTCATCGTACTCAATTTGACCAAGCACTGCTTCATGTACTTCTTTCTACTACTTTGCTTTATATTACTTCACATCTAATCATGGCATGTTAATCTAGAATAGAGGTATATCTTCTTCCTTTTTCTCTTTTCTATTTTTCTTTCTTAGTTCAATTTAACAATTTTCAATCAACACTTTCTTTTTAAATTCTTTTTCTTTGAACTTATTTTTCTTTTCTTTTGAATTAATAAAACTATCTTAAATACTCTTCTTTTATCTCTTTTATTTCTGATTTTTGTACTAACACTTTTTTTTATCTTTTTTCGTTACCTTTTCTTTTATAAATAAATAACAACAATACCACCGTCTCTTATTCTACATCTCCTTCTTAACTATTTTTATTTTCTTTTAAAACTGAGAAGAGAACTCTTAAATCTATTTTGGTTAATTAAAGAAGAAGCTCGCTATATAAAGCTTCCATTGCTGTCCCTCCCTGTGGATCATGACCCGTTAGTCCTAGGCTATATGGTAGAACTGAGAACCTAGCACTGTTATAAAAGTTTGTATTTTTCTGTTCAGGTTTGGCGCGATCATCATGTTATCGTAATCGACTCAGTTTTGATATAAGTCGATTAATAGTTGGTATTAGTCAACTTATAATTTACCCTAGTCGACTAATGTTGGGTTCTGATAGTTTCCTAATACAATTTTTTTCCTGTTTTGGATTGGATCTGGGTTTCCTCTTTCTTTGAGGTAATGCTGATTGGATTGTTGAATTTTGTGATGGAGTAAGATCATCCTATGTGCCTATATAAATCCTTTGGGGGGTGGTGTATAGGGAGGAAAGTTGAAAGTGAATTGCAAATTTTTCTTTAACCAATGAAAAATTACAACTTAAAATTCCAACTATAAGGGAGAGAAGACACTCAAACTCAGATCTTCTCTTTGTTTAAGGCTGGATTCTTTACGTAGCGATGGAAAGTGATTCTTGTTTTCTGTTGACCGGGTTAACGTTAAGGTCTTATGGAAGTCTTCTCCTTGGATCACAAATGGAGTAGCACAGCTCTTATCCAATAAAATTGCAAAGAGACAGGCAAAAACTTGAACTTAGCAAGTTGGTAGAAGAGTTTAACTCTTTATCAGCATTTCTGAGCTGAAAATTCTGACCCCTCTTCAATAGCAGACTAAGATATTTATAGGGGTTTCAGAGGTAAAACTGTCCCCTCAAAACCCTCCATAATAGGGGTTAGCTCCCCTCATTACATGGGCAGTACTTGACCCAGTAATGGGGGCAGTTATAACTGAGACGCAGGGCTCTACTACAGTTGGGACACGGGCTTAAGCCCTGTGTCTAGCCATTGAGGTAATGCTGGACGCGGGTCTTGAGCTCCACGTTTGTGTGTCGCGGTGCTAATGAAACACAAGCTTCAAACTCTGTGTCAAGCTTCTCGTCTGTGATGCAGGTCTTAAGCTTCGCGTTTGGGTACCACAGTGGTGTTAAAACGCGAGCTTCAAACTCTGTAGCAAGCTTCGCGTGTGAGACGCGGGCTTTAATCTCTATGTCTGAGTACTAAAGTGATGCTGAGATGTAGGCTTTTATTTCTACGTCTTGGCATTGCAGTGGTGTTGAGACGCGAGCTTCGAGCCTCGCATCTTGGCTCTACATGAGTGGCTTCATTAGCCTCGCGTCTGAAGCATGGACCCTGTTATCTGATGACTTATCTTTAGTGATTTTTAGACAGTCTACAAAACCCCAAAGTTTTCGAAACTTCGCGGTTGACTGCGACGGGTTTTGAAACATTTTGAACCTTTCTGTTGGCAGCAAGCTCTCAAGACTGGACTGAAAATCTTTTTAGATATCTTGAGTTCGATGTTGTCTAGATTTTGATTTTTGTGAGTTTACTATTAAACTCTTTGAAGCCACCAGAGATGATCATCGTGCATGTCCAGATACGCAGTTTGGATCTCATCGGTACTCTGAACTGGTTGTCGGTGTACTGTTAAACCGAGAGAAATCGCCAACTGCTTTTACCAGTGTACTATTTGAACTGATTGCAGAAGTAGAGACTGAACATAGGTCTTGTAGATGCGAAGGTCGTGTTGCCTTGGGGACACAGACCTCGTCTGAAGTAGAAACACGGCTATCATTCATTGGAGAGACGCGAAAGTGGAGACGCAGCTCTCACTTTGTTGAAGTAACGCAAAATTTGAGATGGAGACGCGGACTTCTCTTTGTTGAAGAGACACGGCTTTGCTATTTTTGCAAGGCACAAGTTTCATTTGAAGTAAAGACGCACCTTTTGCTTGATGTAGAAAACGGATCTAAATTGTTGGGGAGACATGATTCTGATTTGTTAGGGAGACGCGACCCTAAATTGTTAAGAAGACGCGGCCCTAAATTGTTGGAGAGTCGCGACCCTGAGTTGATAGAGAGACGCGGCCCTGAGTTGATGGAGAGATGCGACCCTGAGTTGATGAAGGGACGCAGCCCTTGGCCATAGAAGGGATGCATTTTTCAATTTGTTGAGGAAACCCAGCTCTCGACAGTTGAAGAGATGTGGTCTTTATTTGGATGAGGGAACGTAACCTTCAACTGATTGGAGGTTACGTGGCCTTCGGTTGTGAAGGGATGCGGACTTCAAAACGTGACCCTTGAAGCGTCACTTTCAATTATGGAGACGCGGTTCTGATGATGTGACTCTTTGTACGCGAAGATCTCGCTAGATTTTTCGAGGCAGAGCCGGCGTTGACGGTTCAGGACGCGTGTTATTAGGACTTACCGGAGCAAAAATCACGTGTCTCACTTAGACTGGATTTAATATTCGTGTAGGGAATTAAGGCTATTAGTTGGCCTTTAAGAATGGCTTTGATTTTTATGCCGTTAATTAATGGCCAGTAGCGAGCCTATAAATAGGCCATGAGCCTCTTAACAGTCATTTACTCTTGACTGTTTTCCTTCGCAGGCATATGCTCTGAAGAACTCCATCTTAACTATTTTCCTTCAAGGGCATGTGCTCTGAAGAACTTTCAGAGTTCTTTAAAAGAGCTACTTTCTAGTAATCTTCCTCGAAGATTATCACTGTTAAGTGATTTCAAAATCAAAAAGCATCCCTTCAGGTGCTTTCATGGTCGTGTCTTGACGGATGATGTCCACACTCCATAGAACTTTTCTTCAGGTAGGAAATGGTTTTTGCCATGATAAGGCTCTGTTTTCTTGAGGCTTTGTCATTGCCAGTTATGAAGAGACTTTGTCTCTTGATCTCTTCCTGAAACTTTTGAAATCCTCTTTCTTGAAGCTTAGGCAGTCAACTTGAGATCCATGCATTCATGCTCTGCAAATGTGATCTTGGCAGCAACTTGATCACTGTTAGAGGTGTGATATTAAACTTAACAGTAATTTGTCAAGGTGTAATGTTAATATGGCAAGAATTGATTTGCGATATTAGCAATTTTGAGGACCAACCATTCTATTAAGGAGAATTAGCAAGTGAAGGTTTGGTTGCCAGAGGTGTAGTATCAACTTGATAATTTTGAAGACTTGTGACTCCATATAGGGAAGCGACAAGTGGAAGTTCATAATCGATGGAGAGTATTGAAACTTTTTCAGTATTAGAGGTGTAGTGTTAGCATAATAGTGATTAAGCTTGTTGACCTCCCACCCCATGGGACGAAATTGGCAGGGGTTTTGGTGGAGAAATAGAATAAATTGTCAGAAGTGTAATATTAACTTGACGAATGCCACGAACCCCATTGGGGATTAAGGAAAATGACTTGTCAAAGTTCACTGTTATTGTGATAAGTCTGTGCTTATTTCACCAGGGAATTGAATGCAGGTATTTTCGTGGTCCTACCATTATGTAGGAGGGAATTAGTATGAGATTTTGGAGGGGAAGATGGGACTAAGTCCCTTAGGATTTTTAGCAAATCGACAGCTATTAACGGATTTGGCATGCTATTACCAACTACCGTTTGAGTTGGGCTAGCAATGCTATTCCCCTTAGCATGATGAGTTGTCGAGGACTTATGTTAAACTTAAAAGCCAATATTTTTCCCTATCCTTAGCCTTCAGAGGTGTCAAATTTTGATAGATAAACTAGAGAAGAGTAACAATGTTAAAAACTAAAGTTTCACACTTTGTCTTTTCTTCGATACTTACATCATGCATTATGATGTAACCAGTGTTCAGTCAGCTCGGCAATGATCGACCGTAATGTGATCCATTAAAGGAAGAAGCTTTTCTTTGGTACTCTTTCAAACATCTTGGACCTGAAATTTTTGATCAGAGGTATAATGTTAACCTGATCATGAGAAGAATCCTGTTAAGAATAGTACTTCTTCAAGAATCTGCCGTTGATCGGCATCATGAACGTATTGCCGTCTGGGGTTATAAGGCAGTATGCTCCATTCGAGTAGACTGACTTTACTACAAATGGTCCTTCCTATTTGGGCTGAAATTTCCTTTCGATATTATGTATCATCATCATGGGTCTTCTGACAGTTAAGACAAAGTTACCTTTCTTGAAAGTCCGCTCTTTGACTTTCTTATTGAAGGCTCTAGTCATTTAAGCTTGATAGAGCTCGATTTGTTATTAAGCTTACAAGCATTCATTGTCCAAAACTTTCAGCTCCTGGAGTCGCAGTCGATACTTCTCCTAATTTGTCATCTCCGTTGTCAAGACAACGCGTAGAGATGGGATCTGAATTTCTAGTGGGAGTACGGCCTCACACCCGTATACCAAAGAGAACGGTGTAGCTTTCGTCGAGGTTCTCACTGTTGAGCGAAAAGACCATAAGCATTCACCTAAATTATCATCCCAGTCGCGTTGGCTCTTCGAGACGAATTTCTTGAGAAGTTTCCTAATGGTCTTGTTGAATGCTTCTACAAGACCGTTAGTGGCTGGACAGTATGCCATTGAAGATACACTCTGATTGCTGAACTTGTTACAGAATCTTTGTAATGCTTAGCTGACGAACTGAAGCCCATTATCATGGACGATCCATCGTGGCACGCCAAAGTGGTAGACCACATGATGTTTAATGAACTTGATCACGTCAGATGTCTTTACCTCCTTCAAGGGGATGGCCTCCACTCATTTGGAGAAGTAATCGGTTATGGCTAAGATAAACCGGTATCCTTTAGATGAAGGTGGGTTGATAGGACCAACCACGCCCATTCCCCACATTTCGAATGGCCAAGAAGAAGTTGTAAAGGAAGATGTCCTGGTGCCTGGTGAATGAAGTCACCATGGATCTGAAAAACGTGGCATCGCTTAGCGTAAGCGATGGCGTCAGGGATAATTTATGGTCAATAATATTCAAGTCTTTAGAGTCGATCTCCAAGTTTTGGACTAGGTTGGTGAGCTCCATACATACCGTTATGAGCCTCTTTGAGTATTTCCTGTGCCTCTTTATGTGATAAGCAGCGGAGGAGGATTCCATCATACGATTGGCGATACAGTTTTCTTATGATCACATTGTAATAGAATTTAGGGGCTTTCTTTTTAATGGCAGCCACCTCTGTAGGGTCATTAGGCAAAATGTCGTACAATGCGTAGTCAATATACGGGAATCGCCAATCCCTGAGCTCTAATCTACCAAAATCTCTAATTTATTTGACTTGAAGGTTTCCTGCTGGAATCTGATCATTTTTGAAGGCGAGTTTTGAAATCACCTAGAGGGGGGGTAAATAGGTGATAATTCTAATCAATGCACAAATTTAAAATGATATGATGCAACGATCACCCGAAACAAGATTAGAAGCTGAATATCTCGTGAAGAGCTCTGAACTCCTTTCTCGTGATTCCTCTAAATAAGAGTTTGAGGTGCACAATGCAATCTTGTTATGAGAGTATTGATCGATAATATAATAACGAATGAAAAGCAAGTAAATAATACAAATAAACCAATCGCAAACACAGAGATTTATTTCGAGGTTTGAGCACCCAGCTCACGTCCCCACCTTCACCCAGAAGGATTTTCGAACTATTATAACTTTCACAATGGATTACAACCACAAGGGAGTACCCAACTCCTTAATCACACTCCTTTAGTCCAGAGGTAGTGGAGCCACAAACATAATAATATCTTGGTGATCAAAAGACCACAAACTCTCTTTTGAAAAACTTTTCCATTACAAAAACCCTAGAGAATAATGTATAGGATTGAAGCTCAAGTTTTGTAAGTGAAAAATAAAATGAAATTGAAGAGAGTTTTGAATCAAAAACTTCAGAGAAAAGAGAGAATTTTGAGCACGAAAACTGAGAGCAAAAACTTCTTTTGAATAGACTCAAACTTTGATTTCTTTTGCAAAAATTGTTATAATTTTCTCAACCCTAATCATCCCTATTTATAGGATAAAGGTAGGGATTAAAAGGTAAACTGTTATCATGAATAATCAGGAAAGATTAGACCCAAATCTAGCCTTAAAATTCGTTTGGAGAAGAAAAACACGTTTTAAAACGTGTTTAAAAAACTAGCAATTTGGGCAGAAAATTAGCTCACGGTCGACCAGCCGGTCGACCGGTTTTCAAAAATATATGACTATTGCTAGCCCAAGGTCGACCGTCCCAAACAGAGACTAATGGTGCTTTCAGTCGGCCAAGCTCGGTCGACCGACATGGGGTCTGGACGATCGCCCGGTCGACCGGTTAACGTGCACACATGCACACACCCAAATGGGTCAGAAGCGCAGTCAACCGCCCGTCGACCGTTCTGACCTGAAACAGCGGTCGACCGCAACAGGTCAAAACAGTTTATATTTCAAAATATTTTTGAAGATCTAATAATTTTCAAAAATAATTTTTGGTCAAGACTTGGTACACTACATAAAATAGAGTTTGCAAATATTAAAATAGGTTTATAGAAATATTTTATATAAAGAAGAAATATCTTTTGAAAAACAAGTGCAAAATCTTGTGTGTGGGGAAAATTGAGTTTCAACACTATACACTATCCTTTAACAAACTAAAGTATAAAAGAAGTCTCCGAGCCGCGTTACGCCAAGCTAGAGCCTCCTCTCCTATGAAAACGTCCTCTTGCGCCATTAACCTATCAACATACTTTTAGCGCCATTATCCTTGCAATATGCTTAAAAGCCATCAAGACTTGTACAAACCTGAAACTCATTCTAAAATAACTTATTAGTACCAAATAGCTTCTATGTGTTTTGTTATCATCAAAACTTAAACAAATAGGGAGTGTAACCTTTTGGGCCAACAAGTTTTGGACAGTACAAGTCATGGCTGTAGCAAGTACTTTCTCTGCCGCTCCAGCTAGAAGAACCAAGGAAGCAGCGAGAGATGCCAGTGCATCTGCATGCGCATTTTGCTGGCAAGGTACATGGTCGATGCAGAAGTTTCTGAACCTCTCTGCCATGTGGATAGTTGCGTTGTGATAGGGTACAAAGTCTTCTTGTCTGACTTTGTATTCCCCGCGAACTTGGTTAACGATGAGCTTTGAATCACCGTATGCTTCGAGAATTTTAACTCCAACCTTATCAACGATTTGCATCTCAATCAAGAGAGCATTGTATTCTGCCACATTATTAGAACATGACTTAGTTAAGGAGAATGCACGAGGGAGTACATAGTTCTATGAGGAGACAAGTACTACCCCCACTCCTGCTACGATATTTCCTCGAGGTCCCATTATTGATGCGTCATCGAAGAAGTGTTGCCACACCTGTTCTTCAACAGACGTCTGGTCAAGCAAACTTCAGCGATCTCGTCTGGGAGATCTTCATAAAATTTGGTCACCCTTAGATCTGGATGTCATCTAAGAAGTCTGCCACTGCCTGTCCTTTCACAACTTTCTGTGGTAGGAATTGCATCTCATATTGGGAGAGCAACATGGCCCATTTTTCTAATCAACCATTTAGTGATGATGGCTTCGTCATAAGAAATCTTAAAGGATTGACTTTTGATATGACGTGTATGGTTTGGCCCACCACATAGTGTCACATCTTCTGAATGGCGAATACCAACGCCAAGCATTCTTTTTCGATTGGGTTGTATCGATGTTTAGCTCCGATAATAGTTCTACTCAAGTAGTAGATTGCCTGCTCATGTCTCTGATCATTATTCTAAGCTAGTAAAGCCCCTAGAGAATGATTCATAGCTCGAATGTATATAAGGAAAGGTTTTCCTGACATTGAAGATGTAAGGACAGGTGAATTCGTGATGTACCACTTGATTTCCTCGAACGCTTGTTGGCAAGCATCGTCCCAGATGAATGAAACACCTTTCTTCATCAATTTGATGAAGGGTTGACATCGTCCTGAGATATTTGAGATAAACCTCCAGATATATGTTAGTTGCCCTTGCAATCTTCTAAGCTCTCTAAGAATCCTTGGAGGTTGCTTCTCCTAGACGACGCAAATTTTCTCTAGGTCGAGATGGATTCCTTTGGATGATATGACAAACCCATCATTTACTGCTGGTTACTCCCAGGAAGATTTGGTGGGATTCATCTTCAATTGATGCACCCGTATGATATCAAAAACTATTTTTAGATCTACTATGTGATCACCTTTGGCACGACTTTTCACTGTAATGTCGTCTACGTAGCATTCCACTGTTTCACATATATGCTCATGGAAATTGCATTCATAACTCTTTGGTATGTCACCCCTGCATTCTTTAATCTGAAGGGCATCACAGTATAGTAATACACTCCTAGTGGTGTCCTGAAGGATGTATGCTTCTTGTCATTAAGGTACATCTTAATTTGATTGTATGAATCCGTACATGAAGGACATCCATCCAAACCCACACGTGTTGTCGATCATGACATCCGTGATTGGAAGGGGAACTCATCTTTAAGACACGCCTCATTTAGATCATGAAAATTGATGCAAACTCAGATTTTCCCATTCTTCTTGGTGATGGAGATGATATTAGTAACTCAATCAGGGTGTTGTTCTTTCCTGATGAAACTAGATTCTATAAGCTTCTTGACTTTCGACTGAATTGTTTCCATTATCTCCGGGTGTAATCGTCGTTACTATTGCTTGACGGGCTTCGCATCTGGATTGATGTTGAGGCGATGCATATCCACTTGAGGGTCGACCCAGGCATATCCTCGTAGTTCCAAGTGAAAACATTTATATACTCTCGCACAAGAAATATTAGGTCTTCCTTCTCAGGGGGTGATAAGCTTTCTTTTATAAAGATGAGCTTAGGATTAGCCCATCTCCCAGATTAATCTGGGTTAACTTATCCTTTGTGGGTGGTTCGCATTGCTCAAAGCGAGTATCCCAGAGAGATTTAGGTGTTTGATACAGGGATCCATATCTGACTGGATCATTTCTTCATCTCCATCTTCTAGGTGGCTTGTTGAAACTATGTTTACCATAAGTTCTTTGAAGATGCTGCCGATACTAACAATAGACTCTCACAATGACATGCCTGACAAGTGATTATGATATAATGACCTTTAGACTTAGAGGCTGATGGGATTAGAGTTGACACATAGCCCAACCCCCTGTGAGTTCGATGATAATAATCAGGGGCTTTCCCATTTGGGATGAAGGATCGAAGCAATGTTCTCCTTCCTTTGTTGAAGTTCAAGCCAGGACTACTTGTTAGGTCATACCCATATTCTCCATCATTCTAAGTACATTTGACTCATAATGAGAGAATTTAGAAAGTTCAATCTTGCTTTCTATGTCTTCGTAAATCGTTGGTTTGGACTCGACTCTTCCAAAAAGGATCGATTTTTGACCTTTGCGTCTTGCTGGGACCTCGAAGAAAGATCCTTGCACACTATTGGCACTTTGATTTACAGTGAGAAATGATCTTACTGGTATATGCAATGATGTCAGGGCATCTATTGCCGACCAGGGGTCATCATCTACATCGATACTAGTATTTGATGGCACAGAATCAGAAGGAAACACAGAAAAGTAGGCTAAATCTAACTCTTCATTAATATACCACTCGCCTACATCATTTGCATTGTTATTGACATCGAGCTTATTAACGCTCGTTATAAGTGAATTCAGCTCCCAAAGGCATTTTTCTTCTGCCTCCAGTTCGACATCAGCTTCATTGCCAGAGTCTAGCTCTTCTGGCTGGGGATTCTCGTCTGTCTCCAAAGAATCCAGGTACAGGAGGGAGTCTGTAAAGTAGTTCTTTGACCCCTTGAATGGATGCCTTTCAGTGAACAATATTCGAACTTTTTCATCTCTGTCAACATACTTCATGACTTGATTGAGAGTAGAGTGGACGACGGAGTTGCGATGAATCCATCGTCATCCCAGCAGTAATTATATGAAGTATCAGCGTCGATAACATAGCACGTCACCTCAGATCTTAGGTCCCCAGTCTAACATTTGAGTTTAATCTTTCCTATTGGGCACATACAATTGGTGTTGAAACTGTAAATGATAGTTTGAGTGGTGCTCAATCAGTGAGTGGGGATTCCCAAGTGCTGCATAACCTGGCGGGGCATGATGCTCAACGCGGATCCTGGATCTACCTGAATGCAGCTCACTTTAGATAATCCAATATACCCTATAAAGTATAGGGGCCTATCATGTTTTCCCCTAACCTACATGTCATCTGGAGTGAAGGTTATGCAGGAGGCATGTTGAGAGGCATGGAGGCAGTCTTCTTCATCTTCCTTCTGGAATTAAGCCGAAATTCAGACCATGAAAGCCTCAGCTTCAGCTAAAACTTCTCTCAGAGCTTCCTTGTTGACATGGGCAGTCTCAGGAGCTGATAAGGGGTGATCCTCTTCAGGATATTGGCCAGTTGAGCCAGACATAAAAGCGATAAGGTGTTGAAGAAGAAATCACCTATAGGGGGTGAATAGGTGACTAGCTAATCTAATGATGAATTAATGCGAAATTAAAACTATATATGCAAACTAAAAACTATTAAGCTAAACACACAAGGTATAACCTAAGAGTGTAACCGACTTCCAGGTGAAGGGCTCTGGAATAACTCCTCAAGATTCCTCTAAATAAGAGTTGAGGTGCCGCTATGGCTCTCTTGGTTGAATACAAGTGTGAGCAAATAATCCCAAGCATATAACAATATAAGCACAAGTATATCAAGCAAGTAATGAATATGAATAATAAGAGCATGCAAGATATAAATGCAAGTAAGAGATAGAGAATGAGCAATCGCAAACACGGGAGATTTGTTTTGAGGTTCGAGCACCCTTGCTCTACGACTCCGCCTTTAACACTATAAAGGATTTCCACTAGAATCGATCCCACCGAATCACTCGGTGCCGCAACACCTACAAGGAGTTCACACTAGAACTCTTGGACTCACTATTCCCTCTCTTGTTCCTGCAAGAAATACACAACGCAAGAACACTAGCTTGCAGAGGCCGCACCTCTACACTGAGCTCTCACTAGAACTCAAAACAACGCGAACCGAGCACTTTGGTGATCTAAACACTTTGATCACCTCAAACACTCTTACAACAAAGATCCCTATAGGATGGATGTAGCAATGGATAGCTCAAGTGTATTTGAGAAAAACTTGGTTTGATTTGGTAATGAAAAACTCAAGAAATCTCTTTTTCAAAACACTCTTGAAAAAATCTCCATTTGATATGGAAGTATTTGGCTATAAAACAAGTGAAAATATATACTTAGAAGTGTATGAAACACTAGCTTAAAAACTCACTTAAAATCTTATTTAAAACAGTCCAAGGGAAGCCTCTTTTATAGGCTTCCAAAATATGGCCGTTAGAGGCCAAATCAGCAGCTGACGCTGCTGTCGGTTGACCGCCCGGTCGACCGGCCAATGGTCAGATTTCTGACCGTTGTGCCAGCGATCGACTGACTGGTCGACCGTGGCCTGGATACAGAGAGCAGTAGCTCTCTGTCGGTCGACCGCCCTATCGACTGAGGCCATTTCCAGAGAGCAGAGCTCTCTGGCGGTCGACCGGGTCGGTCGACCGGCCCTCCAGCCAAACAAAGCCATGCATGTTTGTGCACGTCGGTCGACCGACCTCTAGCTCATTCGATCGTGCGGTCAACTGGCAGAAGGCCAGAAACAGGTTTTTAGGGATTTAAAACTCAGTCTTTTTTCCTTCAATAAAATCCCATAAATTCTACAAAAATAAATTCAGTGATATACTTTAATATACAAACATGTTTGAGTAAAAATCAAAACTTGTTACAAACATTTTGAACTATTTTTGTAATATATAAGTTTTACCTTAAACAAAAATCTGTATTTTTCCAAAACGATTTTTTCAAAACTTTTCCAAATAAAAAACAAGATATTCTAAACACTTTTGAAGCTTAGTATGTATGGATATGATCCACTACACATATATGATGAAATATCTAAGTTTTTGACAATAAGCTCTAAAATAAGTTTTATAAAACACATGTATATTTTGAAGCTTAAAAACCAAACCGGTATTTCCCAAAATGAAAACTCTTTTATGAAAAACATATCTAAATCTTGTGTGTTAGTGTATATGAACTTGAGCAAACCATCAACTAATCTATCCTTTACATTTTATCTAAAAACAAAATCTTGACACTTACAAACATGACACAAGTCTTCTCTTGAAGGTCTTCTTCTTCTTCTTGACTTCGTCCAAACCTTGATCCAATGAGCTAGACTCCTCTTGAGTACTTGATGCAATCTTGATGCGCGAGCACTTGAATCGACACGTGCTAGCTCCAAACTTGACTTTAAATCCTTTATTGAAGTGAAACACTAACTAAGATCTTAATCAAATATCTGAGATTAATTTAAACACAAGATCATTAGTACTATAACTACATGAGTTAATCATCATCAAAACTAGAGCGATGGGCCTTTGGGCCAACAATCTCTCCCTTTTTGATGATGACAAAGCTCATGGAGTTATATATACATGGATTAAAGTCAAGCTTCATAAAAACTCCCCCTTAACTCATGCATAACAATAAAAAAAATAGATATTGCAATGAAGTGCGTAAAACTAAACAAATATATATGCATAAATGATTGAGGTTTTACCTGCACAAGAATACAGAATTTCAGAATTTTTAAAACAATAGTACAGGGTGCTCAATTCTACCGCTATAGCAAGTGGCTATGCGGGTCGTGAACCACAGGGAGGGACTAGCGATGGAAGCTTGTTTAGTAAGTTCTCTCTTTTTTTTTATAATGATATTTACAATGATAAAGAGTGGAAGAAATTGGGAATATTGTGGTGTTAGTAATCTAAGCTAAAGAAATAAAAGAAAGAAAACTAAAAACTAAAAAAAAGACATACTTACCTCTTCTGCGCCTGTTTACCTTTTACCCGTATCAACGATGTACCTTTACTTGAAGGCGAGCGAAGCATGGCAGATGAGATCTCCCCTATTCCCGATTTACACTATGAAATAAAAAGGGCGAGCTATACTACCATAGAAATAGATGTTCATCTTCATAGGCCATCAACGGCACTTGCAAGGAGAAGGTAACTTTGAGGCTATCGGTTTCATTTGGATCCACAAACACAAAAGAGGGAAACAAAAACAAAACAAGAATAGAAGAAACAAAAATTTCAATTTGATTCAATTAACAATGGAAGAAAAGATTTACTTACACCGATGTCACCTCAGTACAAGCTTAATCTCCTTCCTCCATGAAAGTATCCTCTCCTCTCAGTTACATAATAAAACAAAAATTACATGAAGAAAATAAAAACCTAGGTTACAATCTAAAAATTAGCCTAAGAAAAACCCTAATTCATTTCTGCACTCGACTGGACGCCCTTCTCTGTTGCTCTGCAGGGGTATTTATAGGAGATGGAGCAGTAGAGTCCCGGTACAACTCCTTCACGAAAACTGGTACCCAGCGTCATCTGTATTGTCGCGCAAACACGGCAAAAGCCGCGTTTTCGCGGCCATTCTGGGGCATCTGGCCACGCGTTTTCTCACGTGGCCTCCTCTGGTCCGTCCATCTGGGTATATCTTTTTAGTTCTGGCGTACCGACTCTTTATTTTGAAAATTCGGGATAACTTGGGAAGCAAGTTACCCTAAATCTAAATCTCTTTAAAACGAATTTTATCTTTGCACTCTCCTTCTTTTATCTTTATCCTTGTCCTGCAAGTAATTAGGATTGAGTAGAAGTCTATCCCTTTCCTCTTCTTTTAGTAATTGCAAATTTTGCACATGGTAATTGCAACTTTGGCACTTGGTAATTGCAACTTTTGCACTTGGGCTTGCACATGGGCTTTTTGGGGCGTCTGGGCTTCATTTAGGCTTTATTCTTTATTTAATTAATTACTCAAGGCCTGCACACATTAAATAATAAAATATTAGTAATAGTGCATAATTGTAGGAATAAATATGAAAATGTGATAATAAATGTAGTGATAAATATGCACTTTTTACTACCTATCACACCCCCACACTTATCTTTTTGCTCGTCCTCCAGTAAAAATCAAAAAGAAAGAGGAAAAGAAAAGAAAAATTAATCTATCCTAACTCACTTTCGTAGGAATCACGGTTGAACTTAGCATGTGCAACAAGCCGTTAAACCTCTAGGTTACCCTAGAGGACGAGTGTTGTCTCATGAGAGTTTTCAGCGGATTACCCCCATAAAATCCATAAGAAGGAAAATATTTGAAATATGTTTGAAGAAACTAAGTAGTCTATAAGTTTTTAGGATTATCATTTTTATTCATTCTTAAACTTAGTCTTTATATAGTAAATTGTTATCCTTTTTAGGTAAGGATCAAAACTGAATTTTTGTATAGTCTTTTTCGTTACCAAAAGTCATATGCATCCTTGTGAATCTTTACTAGGAATTCCTTCACTTGGACTCTCATGCCTCTTTATTATTATTTTCTCTTTTTTTAATATGTATAACTCATCTAATTTTCTTTCGTGTAAGTATCAAGGCTTCTTGAGGCCCTCATACCTAACTAATTGACTATTAGATGTGTTAGTACATATATAAGTAATTTTTCTTAGTTTCCTTAGGCTTTCTAATCACCCATGTAGCGAACTTAAAGTCGGTGGCTCCCAAACCGGTCAGTTTTAGGGCACCGGGTGAGAAAACACCCCACAGACTTAAGGATTCGAGTGAACTAGGCCACAAAACTAAGGTTTTTATTTATACAATCACCTTTAGGCGTGAATACTTATGCTTCTTGAGGCACATGTATTCAGCTTAATTAGTGAATTTTTTAATTTTATATTTTTTTAGTATTATTTTTAATAGGGCACAAGAGTCTTTGTTTTAGAATCCTAGATGTGTAAGTGTATTAGGTATGCACATTTCATTAAGGTAAAAATTAAGACTAATTAATTATTCAATTTTTCCTCCTATACCTAAAAATTCAACAATTTATTTATTTTGACCAAGTTTTTAGAAATCCTAATCATGATTTTCCTAATTCTTAAGACTAACTTAGATTTCTTTCAAAAGATAAGTCAAAGAATTGTCCCCTTTATTATTATTATTATTTTTGGTTAGTTAGTTAGTATCTAACTATATTAGTATGTTAGTAAATCCTCCCCCGCACCTATCTCATGCATTGTCCTCAATGTATGAATGAATGCATGTATGCATGAAACAGAAGAAAGGGAAGGAAAATATTACCTTAGGGGGTGGTTCCGGTGGTGGTCTAATTGGTCCACGAAATGCGGCCCAATCTACTTTTCGTGGAATTCGGAGGAACCCATCAGAATTCTCTCTTGTATAACCCACTAAAATGATGTCTGTATGAACATTTTTTAAAAATTCCTCCCCATCTAATTTCAAAATTCATAACTATTTTCAGAGTCAATTGTGTCAACCGCCTTGTCCCAAAATGGAGTGTGAAAAGATGGAATGATTGACTTGGACTTAAAAAGTATGGGAACGAATACCGACTCAGGAAAGTAACTTAAATCAAGTAAAGGTTCAGGAGTCGAGCTTGGTTCAAAAAGTGGGTCCAAATCAAGAAGTTGAAACTCAAGTCTACAATCATTTTCCCACAATAGAATGTGACTTAATATTGGTGATTCAAGTTCAAGAATGATAGGTGTGGGAATCAAAACTGACTTTAAAATATTACTCAAATCGGGTAACAAAACAGGAGTCAATATTGATTCGGGAATTTGAACTTGATCACAGATTTGAGAATCTAGGTCACATTTCTCATTGAGTTCAATATCATAAAAATGAGAACTTGTCAATTTATCCATGGAACTTTCAAAATTATAAAATTGGTCAAGTTCAACATGATGATCATCAAAGATGGGTGATTCAATTTCATGATGAATAGGCACAGGATTCAATGTTGACTCGGGAAAAAGATTGAAATCAGGTGAAGACACCGGAGTCATTATTAAATCAGGAAGTAGAATTGAATAACCAAGTTGAGGGTCAGGATCATAGTCATTCTCAAGTTCTATTTCAGGAAATGAATAACTTGCCAAACTATCAATGTCATTTTCAAAATTTGGAGTTTGGGCAAGTTCAAATGATTGTACTGAAATAGAATCTTGTTTTCCAAAGCAACGTGACTCTTCGGCTCTAAGAGAATGGTTAGCGACATCAGAAATGGCCGAACGGTGAGAACGTAAAGTTTGAACCATCATATCTATTTCATGATCACGAGCGATTCTAGCCTGAGTGACTTCAAGCATCTTTTCATAGTCGATAGGTTCATCATTTTGTTGTGATAGGACTTGAAAAGATGAAGTGTTGTTGTGATAGTCATGATGAAATTGTGAGTCGGTCAGATTCTGTGATTGTTGCTTGGACTCACGCATCATCATGTCCAAGATTGATGGTGATTGTTGCTTGGACTCATGCATACTCATCATTTCCAAGATAGATGGTTTTCTATTTTGAACTGGTGGATCTGAGTATGAATCTTGAAAATATTGTGGACAAGGTGGATAAGGAGGATAAGTTGGTTGAAAATTAGACTCGGGGGAGGCGAATCCCCATGGACTCTGTGAAGAGTTGAATTTTTTGTGAAATTATGGTCATACGATGAGGGGCATGGGTTATATTCATTCGGATAAGACCACTCCGGTACACTAGGTTG
This sequence comes from Agave tequilana, assembly GCA_038442645.1. NCBI lineage: Eukaryota > Viridiplantae > Streptophyta > Magnoliopsida > Asparagales > Asparagaceae > Agave > Agave tequilana. The sequence continues at coordinate 265,993 of JAVJIF010007172.1, forward strand.
GTTAAAGTTATGATATGCCAGTTGGTAATATCCGAGAAAGAGATTGGTGTGTAATATGGATTACCATTAAAATTGGGAAAATTGTTGTTATAAGTCATATCACACAATAAAACACAAACAAAGAAACAAATAAGCAAACAAAGAAAAAAAATAAAAAATTCTAAACTAAGTTAGGGTAGACCTATGACCTAGACGACTCCTAACTGGTTAGACTGTCCACGGGAGGTATAATGCAGACTTTGACCATAAGCTAATCAGCCAGGTGAGGGCAAGATTGGTGGGAGGTTATCCGTCAAAGACGTTCCTTAATTAAGTAACCACCAACCTTCGGGCTTTCGGCCTTTAATCCCCTTCCTAGACACTGATTTGGCAGGAGTCAAATTCCAACACCTTTCCCCCTTAGGATAATCTCCTAATTGAGTCTGAGATGTCCCTAGGGCCAACATCTACTTATTTTTATTTAGGGTTAGGGTTGTGAGTGCAACGGAGATGATTTGTGGGCCAAGAAAAGGTGATGAAATCCCCACCTTATGTTATTTATGGGTTATGCCCTTAAATTTTTTTGTGTACGTGTAAAGAAGTAGATAAGTAATCACTCAAAAAGCAGTAAATCAGCCAAGAGTGTTTCCTAATCTATATGCAATGCAAACGTACCTTGTCGCCAGCACTCTTCAACAGAATTAAAAAAAAAATTAAATAGACACGTGCCTAAGATGCAAGAGTCTAATTTTTTTTATTTTCTCAATAAATAGGTTACTGTTAATTAATTAGCAGTGTGCAGGGTGATTACAGAGAAAAGTTAACAGAGCAGTAAACAAAAATTGCAATTTGCAGCAACCTGCCGAAAACTGAGTGAGCAGTTCACTACTCAGCCGCGGAAACGTGGCTATTGCCGTACAAACGCGGCTCTGTAGTAGGCTCTGCTGCTCTGCCTTCGAGGGCAGAGGCACAGAGTTGCTATATGTCCTTTGCTGCTGTTAGATTTCCTGTTCTCCGAACCTGCAAACAAAAATAATAAATAAATCAATAATTAGTTTTTTTTAGAGAATAACTTACCGTCCCTCCCCGGCAACGGCGCCAAAATTTGATTGAGGTTTTACCTGCACAAGAATACAGAATTTCAGAATTTTTAAAACAATAGTGCAGGGTGCTCAATTCTACCGCCATAGCAAGTGGCTATGCGGGTCGTGATCCACAGGGAGGGACTAGCAATGGAAGCTTGTTTAGTAAGTTCTCTCTCTTTTTTTAATAATGATATTTACAATGATAAAGAGTGGAAGAGATTGGGAATATTGTGGTGTTGGTAATCTAAGCTAAAGAAATAAAAGAAAGAAAACTAAAAACTAAAAAAAAAACATACTTACCTCTTCTGCGCCTGTTTACCTTTTACCCGTATCAACGATGTACCTTTACTTGAAGGCGAGCGAAGCAAGGCAGATGAGATCTTCCCTATTCCCGATTTACACTATGAAATAAAAAGGGCGAGCTATACTACCATAAAAATAGATGTTCATCTTCATAAGCCATCAACGGCACTTGCAAGGAGAAGGTAACTTTGAGGCTATCGGTTTCATTTGGATCCACAAACACAAAAGAGGGAAACAAAAACAAAATAAGAATAGAAGAAACAGAAATTTCGATTTGATTCAATTAACAATGGAAGAAAAGATTTACTTACACCGATGTCACCTCAGTACAAGCTTGATCTCCTTCCTCCATGAAAGTATCCTCTCCTCTCAGTTACATAATAAAACAAAAATTACATGAAGAAAATAAAAACCTAGGTTACAATCTAAAAATTAGCCTAAGAAAAACCCTAAGTTCGTTTCTGCACTCGACTGGACGCCCTTCTCTGTTGCTTTGCAGGGGTATTTATAGGAGATGGAAGCAGTAGAGTCCCTGTGTAACTCCTTCACGAAAACTGGTACCCAGCGTCATCTGTATTGCCGCGCAAACGCGGAAAAAGCCGCGTTTCCGCGGCCATTCTGGGGCATCTGGCCACGCGTTTTCTCGCGTGGCCTCCTCTGGTCCGTCCATCAGGGTATATCTTTTTGTTCTGGCGTACCGACTCTTTATTTTGAAAATTCGGGATAACTTGGGAAGCAAGTTACCCTAAATCCAAATCTCTTTAAAACAAATTTTATCTTTGCACTCTCCTCCTTTTATATTTATCCTTGTCCTGCAAGTAATTAGGATTGAGTAGAAGTCTATCCCTTTCCACTACTTTTAGTAATTGTAAATTTTGCACATGGTAATTGCAACTTTGGCACTTGATAATTGCAACTTTTGCACTTGGGCTTGCACATGGGCTTTTTGGGGCTTCTGGGCTTCATTTAGGCTTTATTCTTTATTTAATTAATTACTCAAGGCCTGCACACGTTAAATAATAAAACATTAGTAATAGTGCATAATTGTAGGAATAAATATGAAAATGTGGTAGTAAATGCAGTGATAAATATGCACTTTTTACTACCTATCAATAAACAAGATGAGAGAAACATGCATAAATCAAAAAATCTTTTTCCCAAAAACCTTCTCCTCTTTTTTGTATAAACATGACCTTTTTGTTTAAACATAACATAAAATGCATATATGGACTCAAAATCATTCTCCCCCTTTTTGTCAATCATCAACAAAGGGTGAAAAACAAATCAATAATAAGGATGTATATGCGATATACATTTATGAAGAGGAAGACGTTAAGTTAGCTCCCCTGCATACATGCATTACATGAAGAAGGGATGACAAAACCCTAAGTAACATAAAGCATAATATGCAATGCATAAGTGGAGATGTTAAGTTCCCCCTACACACATGTATCACATAAAGAAGAGATATCAAGCTCCTCAATAAAAGATACACTCAACTAAATTTTTATATAGAAGAGATGTTAAGCTCCCCTTGCATATAGGCAATTCATATCAAAACATTTTTAAATTACTTTAAAACAAATTTTGAAGTATCACTTGTAAATAAAAAGTATTAAGATATCACAAGATTTTTGATACCAAATGAAATTGAAAATTTTTGAAATTGAAACATTTATAAATTGTGATACCAATGAAAGTAAAATATTTTATATTTGATACCAATTGAAATATATGGTAAAACATTTTTGATGCCAATTTTGATACCAATTGAAATAAAAGGTAAAACATTTTTGATGCTAGTTGAAATCGAAACCCAATTGAAATCAAAATATATAGATACCAATTTAAGCATACTGTAAATTTTGATATCAAATAAATGGTAAAATATGAAGTATATTTTGATACCAATTTAAATACTAATTGAAAATAATGCATAAGCTCATTAAAATACCAATTGAGATACCAATTGAAATCAAGATATATGGCAAGCTTAGCATAAACATAATTTGTGATTTAAACATGTAAGGATATTGTAAATCAAGCACAATCAAATTATATAATGTATGAAAATGAAAATACCAATAGAAATTGATATTATTTGAAATTTGAAGCATACATATATATGAAAAAATATATGAGTTTACAAAAATAGAATTTCATGAAGTACATGTGTATAACACATACCTTACCACCCTATTCATGCACATGATAAAAGATATTTAATTTGAGCATACAAGGCATGGTCGCCTATACATCCGCCCTTTAAAGGGTTGGTAGGGGTTTTCAAAAATAAGACTTTGAAAATATTTTAGCATACTTTGAAAACTCTTCCAATTGAAGAATATATAACTAATTTAAAGTAATTTTTAAAAACTAGTTAAAGATTCTTCAAACCGAAAAAACAATATATATATATATATATATATATATATATATATATATATATATATATATATATATATATATATATATATATATATATATATATATATATATATATATATATATATATCACATGAATCATACTAAATACACAAAAGTTGACACTCGAAATCTATAAAGCTCAAATATGTGCTCATGAAACAAAATCATGAGTAAATAAAAATAACATGAGTGTACAAAGATTATGTGATTAGCATAATCATGAAAAATAGTCAATGAGGCTCAAAAATGCCAAACATATGAAAATCATAAAAATTCTTTTTTATTTAAAAACAAACTTCAAGGTATTTGTATGATTTATCAAAACTAACAATATACATACATATCATAAACATAAAAGAGTCTATAATATGATTTACATGAAGGCAAGAGACTCAAGGATATACATGTATATTTATTAGTTTTAGATAAGAATAACATATACATAAAGCAAACATGCACAAAAATAGGCAAAACAAGTGTAAATGAGGGAATCATCAAAACTAGGTTATACATGTACATGTAATGATTACAAAAGAGCAATGAAGTACAAACATATAAGAATCAATTTGTTGCTCATACTTGTACAAATATAGACACAAGTTTTAATGAAAGCTACATCTAAACAAGCATTCACCTCATGAAGTATAAATACAAAACATGAACATGCTAAAAATATTATCTAAGTAAAAACATGTAAACTAAAATATGAGTTTAGAGATAGTTACCAAACAAAATGCATTATTCTCTAAGTATCCAAACATGGTGGTCCTCCCACCAAACTTCCTTGATAGCGATGCATCAATTGTATGTCCATTTAGGCCATGCATCCACCATCAAGGCACAAAACCTCTCACGTCATGTGAGAGCCCACACCTATATCAAACACAAGAGGTGGGGACTTTGGTACTCATTTTCTTTTGGGTCCACGGGGGTTAGCTTTGTTTGGAACCCAAACATTTTTATTAGCCAAATTCATAAAATTTATCTTATCATAACAAAACTTTGTTAAATGGCCTTTACGGCCGCAATGTGTACACTTGTACAATTTAGAATGCACATGAGAGTGAGCGTGATCATGATGGGCAAAATGTGCATATGTGTGCCGTGGGTGATGCGCTTGAACATGTGGAGCTTGTTTCTTTTGAAATAAGATTTTCAACATATTATGATTGAATGCACAATTGCTCAAAGTTGAGCTCAAACAATCTATTCTATTTATTAAAAATTTAATCTCATTTTTATCAATGGTTGCATGAAAAGCATGGTGAGAATGATAATCAACAATCTTGTTCTTTTTAGAAACATTTTCCTTTCCTTTGAAATAATTTTTCTTTCTAAAGAGTTATTTTCATCCAATGCAATTTCCTTTTCTTTTTCACCAAAATAATTTTATTTTTCAAAGAAGTATTTCCTTCACAAAGATCATTCAATTTAAAGTCAAGAAAATATTATCCTTTTTGAACATATCATTTCTTTTGAAATGCATTCTAATTTATTTTGAAAAGAATCTTTTTCTTTTAACATGGAATCAAATTTATTTTTTAATGTCTTATTATCCTTTTAAGCAACTTATATTTTTCAAGAAGTTCTTGACAAAAAGATTCAAGCTCATCATAAGACATGTCAATATCTTCTTCTAGCTCAGATTTGGAGTTTACTTCAAAGGGGTTATCCCCTGGACCATGTAGCACAAGTTGGAAGCATCACTTCCATCATCCAAGTTGCTCCCTGCATAGTATGGCTCTTGTTCGCCAAGGGAGATTATAGTGTTCCATACTACAAAAGCCAAAACAAAGTTAGAAACCCTAAATAAATATTCATCATTTATGGTTGACTTTAAAGCATGGATGGCTTTTGCATTAGCCTCAAGGTGTTTGCAATTTAAACAATATGAATCTTTAATAGTGGCAAAATAAACATGAATACCTAGGGCTTTGAGGTACAATGACATCTTAACCTTCCAAGTTTGGATGTTAAGAATATCAAAAGTGGGAGGTGACATGAAATCCATGTGTGTGTATAAATATTGTGATTAGCTATAAATGATGATCTTTAACTCAATGTTATTAGACTCAAATCAAGAGCACCAAGTTTTGACACCAATTGAAATTACCTAGAGGGGGGTGAATAGGTGACTAGCTAATCTAATGATGAATTGATGCGGAATTAAAACTATATATGCAAACAAAAAACTATTAAGCTAAACACACAAGGATAACCTAAGAGTGTAGCCGAATTTTCGGTGAAGGGCTCTTGACTAACTCCTCAAGATTCCTCTAGATAAGAGTTGAGGTGCCGCTATGGCTCTCTTGGTTGAACACAAATGTGAGCAAATAATCCCAAACATATAACAATATAAGTACAAGTATATCAAGCAGGTAATGAATATGAACAATAATAGCATGTAAGATATAAACACAAGTGAGAGATAGAGAGTGAGCAATCGCAAACACGGGAGATTTCTTTCGTGGTTCAAGCACCCTTGCTCTATATCCCCGCCTTTAATACTATGAAGGATTTTCACTAAAATCTATCCCACCGGATCACTCGGTGCCGCAGCATCTACAAGGAGTTCACACTAGAACTCTTGGACTTACTAGTCCCTTTCTTGTTCCTGCAAGAACTACACACCGCAAGCACACTAGCTTGCTGAGGCCACACCTCCACACCGAGCTCTCACTAGAACTCGAAACAACGCGAACCCGCAAGTCCGCCTTCTAAAATACAAAGTAGAACACTTTGGTGATCTAAACACTTTGATCACCTCAAATACTCTCACAACAAAGATCCCTATAGGATGGATGTAGCAATGGATATTATGTGAGAATAATTTGGATTGATTTGGTGGTGAAAAACTCAAGAAATCTCTTTTTCAAAACACTCTTGAAAAACTCTCCTTTTGATATGGAAGTATTTAGCTCTAAAACAAGTGGAGATAAACACTTAGAAGTGTATGAAAATTAGCTTGAAAACTCAGTTAAAATCTTGTCTAAAACAGTCCAAGGGAAGCCTCTTTTATAGGCTTCCAAAATATGGCCGTTGGAGGCCAAATCAGTAGCTGACGCTGCTGTCGGTCGACCGGCCAACGGTCATATTTCTGACCGTTGTGCCAGCGGTCGACCAGCGGGTCCACTTGGCCTAGATACAGAGAGCAGTAGCTCTCTGCCGATCGACCGCCCGGTCGACCGGGGCCATTTCCAGAGAGCAGAGCTCTCTGGCGGTCGATCGGATCGGTCGACCGGCCCTCCAGCCAAACAAAGCCGTGCACGTTTGTGCACGTCGATCGACCGACCTCTGGCTCAGTCGACCATGCGGTCGACCAGCAGAAGGCCAAAAACAGGTTTTTAGGGATTTAAAACTCGGCCTTTTCCTTCAATAAAATCCCATAAATTCTCATAAATTCTACAAAAATAAGTTCAATGATATACTTTGATATACAAACATATTTGAGTAAAAATCAAAACTTGTTACAAACATTTTGAACTATCTTTATAGTATACAAGTTTTGTCTTAAACAAAAATCTGTATTTTTTAAAAACGATTTTTCAAAACTTTTTCAAATATTAAAACAAGATATTCTGAACACTTTTGAAGCTTAGTATGTATGGATATGATCCACTATACATATATGATGAAATATCAAAGATTTTGACAATAAGCTCTAAAATAAGTTTGATAAAATACATGTATATTTTGAAGCTTAAAAACCAAACCGATATTTTTCAAAACGAAAACTCTTTTATGAAAAACACATTTAAATCTCGTGTGTGAGTGTATATGCACTTGAAAAATCCACCAACTAATCTATCCTTTACATTTTATCTAAAAATAAAATCTTGACACTTTCAAACATGACACAAGTCTTCTCTTGAAGGTCTTCTTTTTCTTCTTGACTTGATCCAAACCTTGATCTAATGAGCTAGACTCCTCTTGAGTACATGATGCAATCTTGATGCGCGAGCTCCTGAATGGACATGTGCTGGCTCCAAAACTTGACTTTAAATCCTTTATTGAAGCTAAACACCAACTAAGATCTTGATCAAATATCTGAGACTAATTTACACAAGATCATTAGTACTATAACTACGTGAGTTAATCATCATCAAAACTAGGGTGATAGGCCTTTGGGATAACAGAAGATCCTCCAGCTTTGTCTTTTGAGATGGCCTTGGTATATCGAAGCTCATTTTGCTTCTCCACGGGTTGCTTTGCGGATTGCTTGGTTGGCTCTGGGGTGGGTTTAGGCAGATTTGCCACCATTTCGTCATATCTCTTTAAGTGCGCTAACTCAGGCGGGTCCCTGCTACGAGCGGCATATTTGGTTCTGCAATAAAGACAATTGTCTCCACCTCCGAATCAGTTAGCGAGGGGACATCGGTTTCTACTTCCCGGCAGGAAGCACACACCACATTACAACGCGAAGCTTTTGTTTTGCCCCCGGACTTCTGTTGGTAACAGTAGTCCACTGTTGGCCTTCTACGAGGTCGGGATGAATTCACATGATTTGTCCTTGAGGAGTAGGAATAGGTATGGAATTTTTCTCCCGCTGGTGGTATGGATCTGTATTGAGCACCCTTAGTTTTCCTTTCAGGATGGGAACTACTCCGGACGACGTTGGAAGCTGGACCCCGAACTAAAAAAATGACGTCATATTTGCTATCAGTTTCTTCTGCTCTGGGCGAAGCTTGAGCACCTCCGCATCAATCAAAGCTTAAAGAATATCTTTTAAGGTGTAATAGCTCTTGGTAGGGTGCCACTGCATTCTGTGGTACAAGTAATAATTAGGGCTGTTAGTCTTGCCAACCTTCTCAGGACATCTAGCTTCAGGAACTTTCAATCTGTTGCTCTTATTGAGTAACTTGAACAATAAATCTACATGCTCATCCTTGAAGGGGTACTGCTTGTTGGAGCGTGACTGAGTTGAAGAGCTACCCCTTCTAGCCAGTTGGGGCTTAGAGGGAGACTTTGTCTTTGTCGCCATTGTGTCCTTCCTTTTAGCTTGGAAAGATGCTTCTAGCGCGTACTTCGTCGACTTTTCAGATCTGGGCTTGTTTTCTTCTGCCTTAACTCGGGTGATAATCTCTTCTGCTTGTTCACCTTACTGGACTAACTGCTTTCAGGTATGGCTTTCAGCTACTCCTATCTGGGCTAAGAGTGAGGTTTGCAAATTGTGACGGCATGTTTCCACCAGGGTAGCCTGGGTCATACCGCTAGGACATAGGAGAGCCATATTTTGAAATCTCTCCACAAATACTTTAACTGACTCTCCTTTTTGTTGCCTCGTCGCCAAGAGAGTTAGCATGGTAATTTCTGAGTCATCTTTGAAGAAGCGTATAAGGAAAAGCTTTTCCAGATCACCCTAATCTTGATGGAGCCTTCTGGGAGCTTCATGAACCATTCAAAAGCGATCCCCTTCAGGGTGTCAATGAATAAACGTGCTAGGGTGGCATCATTTGATACCACATTCCCTGTCTGAGACTTGAAGTAGTATATGTGCTGATTCGGTGACCCCTTGCCGTTGAAGGCCTGCAGGGTCGGAGCTTTGAACTAAGGAGGGTATGGGACAAGATCCCACTCAGTTGGGTAAGGCCGGACCACTCATGCTTCTTGTAGGCCTTACTGATAAGGGCTTCAAGAGGTTATTCTAGTTTACTTATTCTTTTAGAATGAGTGCTTGTATTCTCTGAGCTGCCTTCCTCTTCGGATGGAGGTTTGGATAACTCAGGTTGTAATGCTCCTCCTCCTCAGCATGTGCAGAAGACGAGCTTCCCCTTTCTTCCATTTGCCTTTGGACTTCTTGGAAGGTGTCTAGCATTTGCTTAAGGCTGTCGATAGATTCTTATTGAGCACGAATCATATCGAGTTGCTCCTTCTGTGCTTGGGCTTGCTGCTTAAAGCATCTGGCCATTTCTTTGGAGTAGTACTTGCCAGATATGCAAAAGCTTCTTTCTCTACAGAAGAGTTCAAGGTCTATGATTCTGTGATGGCAGAGTTTGAATCGCTTACTTCGATGCCCCGGGCTAGGGCACTATAGTCCACTAGGGCTATTATGCCAGTTGAGTGCGGGAATGCCGGTACACTCCTTCCGACTCGGTGTCATACTCGTCAAAGCTAACTATTGGCTGCTTCCCTTTAGTCTTGCTTGGCATAGTACTTGGATCTATCATGCTTGTAGTAACTTCAGGGTACTCCGTATCAGAGAAAGTTCTCCTGTGTGGGAATGACGCCTTTTGGCCAAGCGAGAGACTGACATAGATGATATCCATTTGAACAATGACTGTTTGTAGTGGCATTCAGAGAGCACCATTGTGATGAGCCGTTCACAGCAGCAGCATAGTGGAGTGATTTGATGAACTTCCTCTTTTTTATCACGTAATCCCTTAGATCCATCAGAGGGGGATCGAAGAGACCAGCCTTGAGTAGAATAGACGCTTCTGAACCTAGCCGTTGAAAAGCGAAAGTTAACTTTGTAAGTTTCAGTGATGCAAGATTCAAAAATGCGGAGTTCACGTTCTATAGAATAGATGCAGCGCTCGCATTTGGGCTCTGAGACGCAGGTCTCGCGCCTTTGCTGAGAAGAAACGCGGACCTCACGTTGCTGATTGTCGTGTTTGCCTAGCGACAGTTGAGGGACACGGACTTCGTGAGTCTTAAATTTTGACATGGAGACGCGGATCTCGTATCTCTGAGAAGAGACGCGGACCTCGCGTTGCTGAATATCGCGTCTGTGAGGTAGGGCCTCAGAAACGTGAGCCTCGTGAACTCTATACTTTGGTATCCAGGCGCAGATTTCATGCGTTTGATGATGTTCAGAAGAGACGCGGGGTTGAACCTCGTGTCCTGTATCCACTGGACAGAAGGCTTTTCTAGCTTCTTCCATCTGTTGTCAACGTGCGCGATGCCTTTGTCAATGTTTAGGATTTTTGTTATGCTTCACGGGTTGTTAGGGACCTTGATAACATGAAAATGAGGAAGAGAAGGGGGCGTGGCAAGATTGGCCTTCAATGACGTTGGTCTCGTGGGAGACGTTGACGTGGACCACACGCGCGAGGCAGCTAGAAATGACGTTATTTGTGCAGGTCATCTTTGGGGAAGTCTTCGAAGAGACTTGAGAGCGGATCTCCGAGGAGACCCTACGATACTGCTGTCCTACTCTTAAGATCTTAAAGCCAGAAGAGAGGAATTCTTCATACTTCGCCTGGTCGAATTTCACAACGAGTGACTTGACCGTTTTTCCATGAAACTGACATCACCTTGCGCCACGATTTGCTCATCAGTGACTTTTCTTGAGTCAATGAAAAATTACAACAACTCAAAATTTCAACTACAAGAGAGAGAAGACACTCAAGCTCAGATCTTCTCTTTTTTTAAGGCTAGGTTCTTTGCATAGCGGTGGAAAGTGATTCTTATTTTTCATTGACTAGGTGAACGTTAAGCTTTTATGAAAGTATTCTCCTTGGATCACAGATGTAGTAGCACAGCTCTTATCCAATGAAATCTCAAAGAGACTTAGGTAATAACTTGAACTCAGCAAGTTAGTAGAAGAGTTTAACTCTTTATCAGTATTCCTCAGATGAAAATTCTGACCCCTCTTCAATAGCGATTGAGCTATTTATAAGGGTTTTAGGGTCAAATGTCCCCTAAAAACCCTCCATAATTGGGGTTAACTCTATTATTACGCGGGCAGTACTTGACCCAGTAATGGGGTAATATAACTGAGATACAAGGCTCCTCTGCAGTTGGAACGCAGGCTTAAGCCTTGCGTTTAGCCGTTGCGGTAACGCTAGACACGGGTCTTGAGCTCCACACTTGGGTGCTGCGGTGGTGTTGAAACGTGAGCTTCAAACAATGTGTCAAGCTTCTCATCTGAGATGCAGCTCTTGAGCTTCGTGTGTGGGCGCGCGGTGGTGTTGAAACGCAAGCTTTGAACTCTGCATCGAGCTTCGCGTGTGAGATACGGGCTTCAAGCTCTGTGTCTGAGTACTGAAGTGCTGCTGAGTTATGGGCTTTTATTTCTATGTCTTGGTATACCAGTGTTGTTGAGACGCGGGCTTCGAGCCCTGCGTCTTGGCTCTGCACGAGTGGCTTCGATTAGCCTCACATCTGAAGCATGGACCCTATTATCTGATGACTTGTCTCAGTGCTTTTAGACAGTCTGCGTGGTCTTTTGAAGGTGTGTCAAGAATTCAAGAGAAATTCAGATTTTCACCATTGAGAGTTATGTGAGAGAGATATTCTTATTACTCTTGTATTTTCTTCTCTGTTTTCATTAAAGTTTTCTTTCCTCCTTCTCCTGGACGTAGGCACATTGCCAAACCACTTTAAATTTAGTGGTCTTTGGTTGTGTGTGTTTTAATCTAAATTTCTTGCTAGTGGTAGATCTTCTACGCTTTTTCTTCTGTTGTCAAGTCTTCAAGTCAGTGTTTCTCTGTTATTTGATCGGTGATAGATCTCAACAATTGGTATCAGAATAATGGCTAGCAAGATGACCATGACAATCAAGTTCGAGGTGGAAAAATTTGATGAAAAGTCTAACTTCCTATTGTTAAAGATGTGAGTAACATCATTGCTCGTGAAGGAGGGCACACACAAAGCCCTGCTTGGTATTGAGAAAAAGCCATCGAAGATGGAGGATGATGAATAGAATGACATCGACTTTCACGCAAAGGCGACGATCATACTGTGCCTATCAAATGAAGTCCTCTATAATATGATGAATGAGGAGAAACTACTGGTCTTTGGTATAGGCTATAGGCCTTTATATGACAAAGAGTTTGTCAAACAAGATCTTCATGAAGAAGCAGTTATACAACCTTCGAATGAAATAAGATATACATATTCTACAATATCTCAATGCTTTCAATAGAATTTTAAGTGACTTGTTGGCTCTAGAGGTTAAGCTAGAAGAAGAAGACAAAACTCTTCTTTTACTCTCTTCTCTTCTATCAAGTTATGACCACTTGGCAACCACCATCATGTATGGTAAGGGGACCTAAGAGTTAGAAGATGTCAGACAGATGCTCTAGAACAACGAGCTGATAAAGAAGACAAATTCTATGGAAGGGGCCTTATGATTGGTTGTCAAGAGCCAGAGGGGAAAATCAAAGAGTAGGGGACTCAAAAGGGATTCAAAGGCTTCTAAGAGTTTTTCATGCTACTTTTACAAGAGATCAAGACACGTCAAGAAGAATTATATGAATACAAGGAGATGCTGAAGAGGAAAGGTGGGAAGGATTCTGATGAGGCTAGTACCAGTAGAAAGTCAAATCAAATCAGGGTTGTCGAATAAGCAGATGAGGATACATGTGATGTCTTGAAGGCTGAGTCAGGAAAAGGCTGATACTCAGATACTTGGTTACTTGACTCGGGGTGCATATACCACATGTGTATAAACAGGGAGTGGTTCAGTACTTATAAGCCTTATGATGGAGGCTTTCGATGGGTAACAGCATCGTGTGCAAGACCGTTGGCATCGGCAGCATCCGTATGAGGATGTTTGATGGATAGGTTCGAACCCTTAAGAACGTTCGACACGTTCCATATTTAAAGAAGAATCTTCTCTCGTTGGGAGTTTTGAAAGCTTGAGGGTACAAATTTTCTGGTGTAGATGGAGGAATCAAAGTAACCAAAGGTTCTATGATGATTTTCAAAGGAGAGCGGATAATAAGTTTGCACAAGTTGACAGGAAACATTATTGTTGGTGATGTTTCAGCAGCAACGGAGAAGGAGGATGTTGCAAGACTTAAGGACATGCGTCTTGGACATATAAGTGAGCGAGGTCTTCAAGCCCTACACAAAAGGAGTGCTCTACCAGGTATCAAATATTACGAACTTGATCTTTCTAAATTTTAAATCATGGGTAAGCAACATAGAGTAGCTTTCTCTATATCACAGCACAAGACAAAGGGCTTGCTAGATCTCATACACACAGGTATGGGGTTCACCAGTAGTATCCATTGGGGGTGCTAGGTCCTATGTTACTTTCATAGATGGTTTTTCAAAAAAAGTTTGAGTATACTTCTTGAAGCAGAAATCGAAAGTATTTCAGAAGATCAAGGAGTAAAACATTATAGTGGAAAATCAGATAGGGCAGAAGGTGAAAATCTTGAGTTCCGACAATGTAGGCGAGTATACCTCCAAAGAATTCAAAGAGTACTTAGCAAGCAAAAGCATCAACACCAGCTTAGTATTCTAGGACGACCAGAACAGAACGAAGTAGTAGAGCGTATGAATAAGATACTTATAGAGCATGCTCACATTATCAGTTATAAGCTGACATGTCAGAAAGATTTTGGGTGGAGGTGGTGAATTATGTAAGTTATCTGATAAACAGGTCACCGTCAACAACTATTAATTTTCAGATCCTATAGGAGATATGACGAGGAGAGTCTGTGGACTATTCAACCTTACAAATTTTTGGTTACCCGGCGATAGTTTGGTTGATAGTCAGAAAAGGAACAAACTGAAGTCCAAGATTAAGAAGTATATCTTCATCGGGTTCACCAAAAGAGTCAAGGGTTTTAGACTTTTGAGATTTTGAGATAAGGAGCGCCTTTACCAGTAGAGATGCAGTCTTTGATGAAGAATCAATGTTGCAAGAAAAGTCAGAGACAGATGATAAAGCACAAGGTGAAGCTTCAGATAGTTCTACAGAAACTCGGGAAAAGAAAGTTGAGTTCTAAGAGAGCCCAAAAAGGCCTGACGGGTCAAAAGAACTCCTCAGATTTAGATGGAGACGAACAGAAAGCTACTTAAGAGCAACCTAGACTGTTGAGGTGGTCAGTGATTGATCATCAATAATGCATATTTTCATTCACATTTCTATACTTAATTTTTATAAAATGTTACTATTTAATTCATTTATTATTCCAAGAAAGCCCAAGAGAAAGCCTAAAAGAAGCCAAAAGCCCACAAGAAATTTGAAAATAAAGATTAATTAGAGAAGACAAAGGAAACCTCTTTTCTATCTCATTTAAATTTGGATTTTAAATTAATTTAATTTAAAATCTAAAGGAGGAGAAGGATAGAGCAAGATGAATCCTCATCCTATTTAAAAATAAAGGTAGACTTCTATTTAAATCTAGTTGCTTTCACTATAAGATGAAGATAAAGGAAAGAAAATCTGAATTTGATTCGGATTTAGAGATAGCTTGGTCTCCAAGTTATCTAAAGAGATCGTCATATTCAAAATCCAGGGCCCAAATTCAAGATTTGAGGATAGATTTTCAGATGGACGGACCAGAGGAGGCCACGCACAAAAGCGTGTGGCCATTGGTCACACTATTTTGTTGCGTTTTCACAGCTCTTTGGAGATAGATGATGTCGCGTTTTGGTGGTGGAGTTTTACGGGGACTCTAATTCTCAAATCCCCTATAAAAAATCCTGTAGAGCAACAGAGAAGGACAGATCTCAGAAGCTCAAGCTTAGGGTTTTGTTTAGATCCTCTTTCTTTTCGAATTTTCTTGTATTATTTTATTTTTTATTTGAAGAAGAAGATTGTTGAAGAAGCAGAATAGTTTTGTAATTGGCCAGTGACATCCAATAAAATAAGGTTTTTTATTTTTTTTACTCCTCTTGTTTTTCAATTTAATTTAGTTTTTATTGCTTTAGCTTATTTGCTTTTCATCTTTTAATTTTTGATGCAACTTTTCTCATTCATAATAAATATTGAAAATAAAAATAAAAATATGAGTAATTATTAAACTTGTAGTTTGCTAATTTCTCGATGAATCTAAATTTAGTTTAAAAGATGAACTGATTGAAATTTATGCTTGTTAGAAACCCTAAGATTAAATTGATGTTCTTGAAGATGAATAAATAATTAGGTTTAACTAATTTAAGGTTGCACTTTTTAATAGTTACTCGTAGTTCATATTTAAATACTTTGATATCATTATGTTAAGTTTAAAAAAGACTTTTCTTATGCTATGCTTAGAAATTAGGATGAAGTAAAGTTTAATTTTAATTAGTGGACACTAATTAGGGTTTACAATATTTTTACTCATCTTACTTGATTCTCAATCAAAACCCTAGGGTAGATAAATCTTTGTAGATTCAATATGATGTTTGCTTTTTTTAGATTAATACTTTGTTGTGGTAGATGATTAGTGGGCTATAATTTCTTTACTTAATTAAATCTCTTTTTTACAATCAATATCTCTTTTTCTAAGCTAAATGTTAGAGAAATCGTTCTGAAAAGCTTCCATCGCATCCTTCCCTGTGGATCGATCCATCTAGCCCTCGCTACACGGTTACATTGAGAAGAGACTAAGAACTTTCTGACTTTAACTCTTTCTTTATTTCAATTCAAAAATTTCTTTCTCAATCAAAATTTTGGCGTCGTTGTCGGGGAGGGAGCGGTACGATATTCTCTAAAACTAATTATTTGTTTTTCCTTCTTTTTTGTTTCTTTTTGCAGGATCTGCTAATAGGAAAATTTATTGCAGCACAGAAAAATTAGCAAATCTGTGCCTCTGTCCTAGAAGGCAAAGCCAGAGGCAACACTAAACAGCCGCGTTTTCGCGGTTATTGCCGCGTATTCGCAGCTGTAGTAGCAATAATTGTGCGTCAAATTTTGCAGGTCTACTGCAAATTGCAAGTACTATTTTCTGCAATTGATAAATTTCTCTGTGATCACCCTGCATACTACTAATTAATTAACAATAACCTATTAGTTGACTATTTTAAAAAAATTAGACTCTTACATTATAGGCACGTGTCTATTTAGATTTTTTAATATTTGTTGAAGAGTGTTGGCGACAAGGTACGTTCGCATTGCATATAAACTAGGAATCACCCTTGAATGGTTTACTGCTTTTGAATGAATTCTTTTCTGTTGCTTTACACGTGCACTAATTCACTTTAAGGGTAAAACCCATAAACAATATAAGGTGGGGATGTCATTACTCATCCTTGGCCCACAAATCATCTCCGTTGCACTCACAACCCTAACGCTAAAATAAAAATTGACTAAACGTTGGCCTTAGGTTAACTCAAGCTCATTAAGAGATTGACTGAAGGAGGAAGTTGTTCGAAATTAACTCTTACTAAATTGGTGTCTAAGGCAGGGGATTAAGGGGCGAAACCCCAAAGATTTGTGGTTTGACATAATTCGGCCCATCTTTGACGGATACCTCCCACCGATCTTGCCACCTATCTGACCGATTAACTTGTGGTTAAGGTCGGCAATATACCTTCTAAAAATAGTCTAAAATTAGGAGTCGTCTAGTCCAGGCTTACCCTAGATTAGGATTTTTGAATTTTAATTTTGATTTTTGTTTCTTGATTGATTGGGTGAACTTGCTTGTTTAACTGTGCATGTCAACTTGGTCGAGAGATCCAGTCACATCTAGACTAACTAGGAATAGTTCACCACCCGAACAAAAACCCGATTGACACATGGCACAACCACCATTACAGCAAGATAGGTTAGACTCATCATCTTACAAGGGAGATGAATACCTTTATATGTGGTCTTACAATTCCATGGATAGGAATTGGTAAGTCATTTTGGGGAGGGAATCAAATGGGAACAGGTCCCTTAAGATTTTTAGCAAATCCTCAGCTGTCAATAGGTTTGGTACGCCTTTACCAATAACCATTTGAGTCGGGCTAGCCATGCTATTCCCCTCAGCATGATGAGTTGTCGAGGACTTATGTTGAGCTTAAAGGCCAACATTTTTCTCTATCCTTAACTGCGGAATCAAATGGGAACAGGTCCCTTAGGAATTTTAGCAAATCATCAGCTGTCAACAGATTTGGTACGCCTTTACCAATTACCATTTGAGTCGGGCTAGCCATGCTATTCCCCTCAGCACGATGAGTTGTCGAGGACTTATATTGGGCTTAAAGGCCAACATTTTCCTCTATCCTTAACCATTAGAGGTGTTGGATTATTTGGTTACTGTATTTGTAACCTTGATTCTTCTTTGAGACAATCAGTGTACAATCAGCTCTATACTGGTTTATGGTTGTATGATCTCGTTTAGAGAAAGAAAGGAGCGCTTCTTCTGCATATCTTAGATTTAAGGTCTTGATCAGAGGTGTAATGTTAACTTGATCATGAGAAGGATCCTATCAAGGATAATACTTCTTTAAGAACTTATCGTTGATCGGCATCATGAGTAAATCACCATATGAAGTCATATGGTGATATGCCCCGTTTGAATAGACTGTTTCTATTATAAACGGTCCTTCCCATTTGGGCTAAAATTTGCCTTTGGTTTTGTGCGTCATGATCATCGGTCGTCTGACGGCTAAAACCAAATGTTCTTTCTGGAAGACTCTTTACTTGACCTTCTTATTGAAGGCTTTTGAGATCTGGGCTTGATACAACTCAATGTGTTGCTGAGCTTGTAACCGCTTCTCATCTAGGGCTTTGAGCTCTTGAAGAGGCAACCGATCATTGTCCTCTATTGTCATCTTAGTCATTAAAGTGACTCGCAATGATGGCATATGAATTTCTAATTGGTATGACTGCTTCGCATCCGTACACTAGGGAAAAAGGCGTATTGCCTGTGGGGGTCCGAACCGTGGTTCAGTAGACCCAAAGACATTCACTAAGCTTCTCATTCCAGTCTCGCTTATTTGAGGAAATGAACTTTGAGTAGATTAATGATTGTCTTATTGAATGCTTCCGCCAAGCCATTAGCTGCAGGATTATAAGCAGTGATGTCACGTTCTGAATCCGGTATTTATCGCAAAACCGGTAGAACACCTGACTCACGAATTGGGGACCATTATCATGGATGATCCGCCTAGGGACACAAATCAATTGATGACATGGTGTTTGATGAAATTAACCACGTTAGAAGTTTTAACTTCAACCAGTGGTATAGCTTCTGCCCACTTTGAAAAATAATAGGTTATCGCTAGGATAAACCAGTGTCCTTTTGTTGAAGAAGGGCTGATTGGCCCTACGACATCGATTCCTCATACTTCAAATGGCCATGAAGCAACAGTTGGATGGAGCAACTTGAGGGCTGATGTATGAAGTCTGCAGGGATTTGGCAGGCTTTACACTTCGTGCATATTAGATGGCATCGGCTATCATGGTTGGCAAATAATACCCAAACCTGTGCAATCGTTCTTTAAGTTTTGGACCAGGTTGATGAGCTCTGCATATGCCATCGTGTGCTTCTTTGGGCACTTCCTGTGCCTCTAAATTGGAAAGGCAACGTAGGAGGATACCGTCATATGAGCGACGGTAAAGTTTCTTTATTATAGGATCATAGTAAAAACAGGAGATCTTCATCTAATGGATGCCGCTTCTTTAGGGTTATCCGACAGTAAACCATGCAGAGCATAGTCGATGAGGGAAAATTGCCAATCTCTCAGTTTAAGATCCGTCGAGATATTATAGACCTCTCTGGTTCTCAACATATGTTTAGAACAGACAAGGTGTCGAGTCGCCAGTATAACGGGATACTTGGTGTCGACTGGTAAGGCTAGTGTTGTTGCTAATGTAGCCAGAGCATCGCCCTTAGTGTTCCGGGATCGAGAAATGTGACAGATGTAAACAGATTAGCCATTTCGATGACCGCGTGATAATAAGGTACCAAATCTTCATGAAGGACTTCATATTCGCCTTTAAACTGATTGACAATCAGTTTTGAATCGCCATAAGCTTCAAGGTAGCGTACCCCCATTTCATGAGCGAGCTGAGGCCAATAAGTAGAGCATTGTATTCTGTCACATTGTTGGAGCATGATTCCGTCAGAGAAAATGCTCTAGGAAGGACATGATTTTGTGGAGAGATAAACACAACCCCCACACCGACAGTGATCCTGCCTTTAGAGCCTATTCGTGATGCTCCATCAAAGAACATCTGCCAAACTTTATCCTCTGAAGTTATATTAGATTCAAAGACTTCATCTGAAATGTCTTCAGAAAGTTTTGAGCTTTCCGGAACCGGATGAGCAGCCAAGAACTCTGCAAGTGCCCGGCCTTTAACCGCCTTCTAAGGGACAAAGAGCATGTCATACTGAGATAAAAGAAGTGCCCACTTAGCTAATCTTGAATTTAATGATCCTAGTTTAACCATGAGAAGACGCAAAGGGTTCACTCTAGAAATGACATGTATGGTTTTGCCGACCAAATAATGTAGTCTTCTGAATAGTAAAGATAAGAGCTAAGCATTCCTTCTCAATAGGATTATAGTGAGATTCCGCCCCTATCAGAGTCCTGCTAAGATAATAAATAGCTTGTTCGTGACCATTATCGTCTTTTTGGGCAAGCAGAGCACCGAGAGAATGTAGGCTGTCTAAAAATCACAAAGACAGCCACCAAAACGCAGAGATTCAAGATCAAGGCGCGTTGGCTCAACGCCCGCGTCTCAGCATCAAGGCGCGTTGGCTAAACGCCCGCGTCTCCGCATCAAGGCGCGTTGGCTCAACGCCGCGTCTCAGCATCAAGGCGCGTTGGCTCAACGCCCGCGTCTCCGCATCAAGGCGCGTTGGCTCAACGCCCGCGTCTCAGCATCAAGGCGCGTTGGCTCAACGCCCGCGTCTCAGCATCAAGGCGCGTTGGCTCAACGCCCGCGTCTCAGCAACAAGGTGCCCCCACCTTGGTTGTAACACCCCGATTATGGCGCCATCCACCGCCATGTAGCGGGGAAGTTGGCCCTCATCGTGGAGCACTTTTAGGGGGCACGATCACCCCCTAAAAACCCTATAAATAGTCCCGTCACTATTGAACAAGAGGATTTTTTTTGGAGAAGAAAGAAAAAAGGAGAGATCATTGACAGAGAGAGAGAGATCGACTCTTCAAGCCAGCTTGCTGCGTACAAGTTGCTCTTCGCCTACCTTCTCTTTTAGAGTTTTGGTGGACGGGGCTGAGTTACTCCTTCTACCTGCCAAGGAGAAGATCCCTCGACGGTATTGACGGTCATCTGGTCAACGGAGAACAAGATTCACTTCCACCGCCACACGAAGAAACCATCACTAAACAAAGGGGAATTCAAGATTCAATATTCTCCCTCCCTTGTAACCGGAAGATTAGCCTGTTGTAATTTTCATCTGATTCAAGGAAAGTTACTCCAGTCCGTTCATCGACAGTTTTCCGCGTCCAACAAGAGATGGCGACTCCGCTGGGGACTACGTTGTCACTGACGAACAAGCCGTGGCACAGGATGATCTCCTCCGTAGGGGAAAATGGTCGAGACACTTGTTGTGGAGTTCGACCAGGCGAAGTATGAAGAGTTTCTCTCTTCTGGCTCCAAGAGCCCAAAGACCCGCGTCTGTCGCAGGGTCTCGGCAGGGAATGGCCTCGAAGCCCGACCTGAAGCTCTCTTGGGCGCCGCTGCTGTTGCCCACTGTGCCCAGCAAAGTTCACGCGTCAACGCCTCTCAGAAGGCCCGCGCGATCCCAAGCACAGTTGCTGTTGCGACCAACTCCGGCGCACAGAAAACCCGTGTCAACGTCTCTCAGGAGACCCGCGTGGTTAAACTCCCTGATGTTCAACATCAGGATGTTGTTGGTTTCTCTCCACCTCCTCGACGCAACCGGAATGCAGAGCGTCGACAGAGGAGACGTGCGCGTCAACTGCAAGTTGGAGCCGTTGGTTGTCCAACTGAAGCTGGACGCGACGTACAGTCTCGCGCCTTGCCCGCGTCACGTCCAGTACGTGAAATCCGCGTTTGGCGGCCCAAGCGCGCAACTCCTCAAGTTGAGTCCTCTGAGGACCAACTTACCAAACGCCAGAATGAAGCTTCTGCATCTCGTCAAACGCAGGAAGCACGCACCCAGAGACGAGGCGCCCTGCAGCCCATTCTCTCTCACGCGGCTCAGCCCGGACGCACCAGGCAGCAACGCGATACTCGCGTCTCATCTCAACAGAGACGCCAGACGCGCGTTCCACAGTCACGACGCGGAAACCGCATCCCTGAAGTCTGCGTCCATTCTGCACAGCACATGGATGCCTCCCGTCTTCGACGTTGTGAGGCTAGTCTCTTTGATCCCTCTTCCATGGATTTGAGGGATTATCTGACAAAGAAAAGAAGTGCCCACCAGGTCACTTCATCTTGCTGCTGCCAACGGCTTATCTCCATGCTTGCGGAGTGCCGTTGCGGGTCGAGTGTGCACCAGTAGTCCTTAGCTGAAAAACTGACCTCGATTCCCCCGTCAGCCAAAAGAAGGCGCTCCCATAGAGGAGAGTCTTCTCTGACATTGAATACCCGGAGCTTACTGCGAACATGATAAGCAGGAGCAAGGGGAAACAACTTGCAGTCAGCTCAGACGAGTCCGAGTCTGACTCTGAACCGAAAGGGGTGTATCGACACACTCGCACCCGGACGGGGGCCATCCCCCAATTGACTATAATGCCTTAGCCCACGGCATTAGAGCGAATGAATCCCACTCCGCCGTAGTGGAATCAGGGGCTTCGAACTCTTCCGTCGAGAAGGAGACCTCTGCCTACATGACAGGCACTCCTGAGGAGACGGCAAGACGTATAGAGCAGGTCCATAAAAGCACAAATGGACATGATTATTTCTCAGCAGGCGTCGATTGACTCCCTCAAGCAGGCGATTGCACAACTGCTGGAAGACAGAAGGAAATCTCCTCCTAGGAGGTCAAAGGGCAAAGGGAGAAAGGGAGAAAGCTCATCTTCCGAACCTTCTGAGGAGGCGCGACGATCTACTTCAAATTCGTCCAAATCTTCATCGCACGACCCAGAAAAGGCTCATACTAAAAGAATGAGTCAACTGGAGCAACGCCTCAATGCCCTTGCCAGTCGCAAAGACCTCCAAGAAGTGGAGTGGTCCGGCCCTATCCAGCTGAGTGGGATCTAGTCCCGTACCCTCCTAAGTTCAAGGCTCCAACCCTCCAAGCCTTCGATGGGAAGGGGTCCCCTAATCAGCACATCTACTACTTCAAATCCCAAACCGGGAATGTAGTAGATAATGACGCCATCCTGGCGCGACTATTCATCGGCACCCTGAAAGGGTTGGCTTTGAGTGGTTCATGAAACTCCCGGAAGGCTCTATTAAGAACTGGGGCGACTTGGAGAAGCTGTTCTTAACACGCTTCTTTGAAGATGACTCCGAGGTCACAATGCCCACCCTTGGCTACGAGACAGCGAAAGGGAGAGTCCGTCAAATCTTTCGTGGAAAGATTTCGAAACGTGGCACTCCGGTGTCCAAGCGGTATGACCCAAGCCACCCTGGTGGAAACATGCCGCCACAACCTCCAAACCTCACTCCTTGCTCAAATAGGGGTGCTGAAAGCCGCACCTGGAAACAATTAGTCCAACAAGGTGAACTGGCTGAGGAGATTGTTGCCCGCGTCAGGGCAGAAGAAGGCAAGCCTAGGCCGGAAAGGTCGACTAGGCGAGCGCTAGACACCTCCCTCCAGACGAAGCGGAAGGATAATTTGGCAACAGAGACCAAATCTCCCGCCAAACCTCAAACAGGCAAGGCGAGTGGCTCTTCAAGCCAACCCCGCGCCAACAAGCAGTATTCTTCAAGGAGGAACATGTCGATTCGCTCTTCAAGCTACTCAACAAGAGCAATCGACTGAAGCTCCCTGAAATTAGGCGCCCGGAGGAAGTCGGCAAGACCGACAATCCCAACTACTGCATGTACCACAGGATGTTGGGACACCTACCAAAAACTGCTACGTCTTCAAGGACATCCTTCAGGCTTTGATTGACGCGGAGGTGCTAAAGCTCCGACCAGAGCAGAAGAAGGTCACGGCTAATGTGACGTCGGTCTCCAGTTCGGGAGACAACCTCCAACGCCTGCGGGGGTAACTCCTATTCCAAGGGGAGAATTAAGAGTGGTCAACACAGACCCTCACCAGCAGCAGGAGAAGGGCTTGGTACCCGTCCCTACGCCTCAAGGGGAAATTATGTGGGTCCACCACGACCTAGTGGACAACCAGCAGTGGACTACTGTAACCAACAGAAGTCCAAAGGCAAGGCAAAAGCTTCGTCCTGCCATGTGGTATGTGCTTCCTCCCGAGAAGCAGAGGATGATGTTCCCTCACTGACTGATTCAGAAGAGGAAACCATAGTCTTGGCCGCAGAGCCCAACCAACCAATGACGGGGACTCGTTCAGGACAGCCCTACTTGAAGCAGTACGGCGAAGTGGCGGCAAACCCTCCACGACCGGCTGCAGAGCCAACTAGGCCTCCACGAAGCCACCTGTGGAGAAGAAGAAGGAGACTCGATTCTCTCCAGCCCTTCAAAGAGGCATCGCGGAAGGGTCTTCGGCACCTTACCGCTTTGATGTCCTGGCTTAGCTGGCCAATATACCGGCACGCATTACCTTGTATGAACTTCTTAGACTATCAAAGTCGACCAGGGAAGCTCTGCAAGAAGCTCTGGCAAATGCTGAGGTCTTCATGACCCAGGTGCCGAAGGAAGAAGATGTAGAGGACTGCCTCCACACCTCCCAGAATACCCCCTGCATCACCTTCACGGCAGATGATATGTAGGTCAAAGGGAAGCATGATCGACCCTGTACTTCACAGGTTATATCGGATCATCTAAGGTGAACCGCATTCAGGTAGATCCAGGGTCCGCATTGAGCATCATGCCTCGCCGAGTCATGCAACACCTCGGCATCCCTACTCCACCGTCTGAGCCCTACACAGACGACCATCTACGGGTTCAATGCCAATGGCACCGGTAGATGGGGAAAATCAAGCTCAAGTGCCAGATTGGGAGCCTCAAATCGGAGGTGACGTGCTACGTCATCGATGCCGACACTTCCTACAATCTGCTGCTGGGACGACCATGGATTCCCGCAACTCCATCGTTCCCTCCACTCTTCACCAAGTCATGAAATACATTGACGCGAGGGGAAGGTGCAAACGTTGGTTGCCGAAAGGTATCCGTTTAAGGGGTCGAAAATTATTTCACGGACTCCCTCCTATATCAGGATCCGGTGGATGAAACCCCGCAACTGGAGGTGCCAGACTCTGGTAATGAGGCTGACACTGAGACCGAGCAAGAAGAGTGCTTGTGGAAGTTGGAACCACTTGTAAAGAGCACTAATAAGTTCGATGTTGATAATGCCACCGACGATGTAGGCGGTGGTATATAATGAGAATTTAGGACTTTGAGTACTTCTCTGCGTGTGCATCCGATTCAATACCATCGGATACTAGTACCGACATAGATGATGACATCTGGTCGGCAATGGATGCTTTGACATCATTGCATGTACCAGTAAAATCATTCTTCGGGACATACCAGGATAATGGTGATGCGCAGGAGGATCTATATTCATGGTTCCGACAAGACGAAAAGGCCAAAAACCAATCCTGTTGGGCGAATGAAGACTGAACCAACGCCCCCGAAGAATCAGAAAGTGAGGAGGAATCCCCTCAGCTCAGTCATTATGAACCAAAAACGCTCAAATGATGAAATGCATGGGGTATGACCTAACCAACAGACCCGGGTTGAACTTCAGCAAA